>ARYC01020329.1:0-43037 GCA_000711775.1 Oxytricha trifallax
AAGGCCTCATTGTCTTGTCCATCGTGAAATCCTCAATGGCGGTTGGGGTTTTGTCAAGTATTAGGGTGGGCCCCCACCTCTTACCTTGGGTGCGTCTCCATCGTTGTGTCTTCCCATCGTTACTCTCAGGTTTGCCTCTCTAGTCAAGTCTCCCTCCATCTTCTTAAAGTAGGCTATGTCGTCGTGAAAGTCCAGCTTGCGGACTGATAGGTGGAGCTGAATACTCTGATCTACCATCTCCTGGTAGTGAGGGGTTACATTCCTCTCAAAGATGGTTTGGACCATGTTGTCAATCTCCTTGTATGATCTGAGGACAAAGAATAGGTTGTCCAGCAGGCACCTGAGTCGCGTCCCGAAGATGGCGGCGTCTGGGATGTAAGAGGGCTCGAGGGCGGCGCAGAGGATTTGTGGGATGAGCTGGGGGTCCAACTCCACCGATGGCAACGATAGGAAGGGAATGATCTTGTGCTATACTGTATTATCTGGGCTCAGCATCTTTGTTTGGACTGGGATGTATATATTATAATAATTAAGGGTTAATATACTCAAATAAAATTTAATCTAATCAGGCTTCAAAAGTTGGTTGCTTTTTGATTTTTGATAGTAGGCCTATATATATATATATATATATTAGTACTTATTTAATTTTACATTAAGAAACCAAAGTTTTATAATGATAAAAATATAGTATTTATTTCAAATTCAAATTCAACTTAATTCAAAAAAATACTCTTGGGGTTTTATATATAAAATGGAAACTAAAAAAATATTGAATAAATTCTTTAATCAAATTGATTGAAGTTAAAGCATTAATATTTTAAAGAGAAATTAATAGATATATATTATGAAACATATGCTAATTTATTTTAAATATATTGTTCGCTAATTAACTTATACCAGCTGCTTGTTGTTAGAAAAAATAATAGACGAAAACGAAATTTAGATGAAAAATGATAAAATTTACTATCCAGGAATCTTCAATAGAATTTTCTTATCATGAGACTTGGCTAGAAATATATCTCAAATTTTGTGAAATTTTAATTTAGCTTTTTTTTAAATAAAATATCCAGAAAAAGTCTATTACCATAGATCTTATTTTAATTATTTTTATCATTTAATCATAATTTAATTAAACCCCAAAACCCCATGATGCAAAAATGAGTAATTTATTTGAGTAAGAGTTAGTAAATTAAAGTAAGTAAGTTCATATATTAAGTTATAAAGTAAGTAGTCAAATATTAATATTTTCTTTTATCAAAATAAACTTCATTGAAATTTTGTCATACAGAAAATAGTGTCCAAGAATCTGAACAACCTTTACTGTGTCATTATGGGAATTGTATCTCCCAATTATCTAGTTAAACTCTTATTCAGAAATTAATTTCTATACATTAATACTTTATTGTGCCATAGTCTGGGTTACCGATTGCTATAAACCATTCTGGTTATCTTGGTTATTAGTTTACTCCATATTTTATTTTATATCAGCTTTTTCGATGCAAGTTAACCTACTACTCATTTGCTTCATATTATTTTTTATGACATCATAGTTGTTGTTCACTTGCTTTAAATGCTCTGTACAAATTGCATTTACTTGCTCTATTATACTTTTACTATTTAATTACATTTCATTTTGTTTCTCTTCGTTCACTTTTTAAGATTGCCCCATCTAATTATCAAGCTTCTTAACTTGCTAACTTAAATTTTCGCTTTAAATTTGATTTTCATTCAATAATTTTTTCAAACTATTGTATTGCTCTGTGAATCTTTTCACATGAGTGGCCAAGGATTCTTGGGATGCTACCCCAATCGTAGGTGATAAAGTTTTTATGTCTTTTACCAAAACTGAAAAAGCATTTTGTATTTCATCTTTTCCATCAGCTATTAGTTGTTGAATAACTTCAAAATCAATAAGGTCGACTTTATTTTACAAATCTTGTAATTAGTCACTGTTTTCCAAATTCTTTTAATTTAACTTTTCATTCAATTTGCTGTCTAATATTTCTGGGAGTTGAGTAAACAATTATTGTTTTAGTTCTGCCATTGCGTCATTAGTAAGTCCAGTGAATTGTTTACTAATTACTCGCTCTATTTAATTTTATTCTGGGAAAGTAGAGTCTGACTAAGATTCAAAATCTTCAGAGCTTGTAATCACCTATTATGAATCTAATGATTGGAGGCCAGATTAAATATTTTTATCACATTGAACTTTATCTGAAGAATTAACTGAATTAGAGTCTTTTGATTTATTTTCTGTTTTTTCCATGTTTTTTAACTTATTTTTTTGTCTTAAATTTTTTAGACTTATTTCTTAGTACTTTATTTTATGGGAGTATTTTTTCAACCCTCACTTTTTCTGGAATTAAGAGTAGTAATGAGCCAGTTCCTATGAACTTGTAATACTTCCTTTTTTTAGAGTTATATTTTTACATCTTTGTAAGTTTTTTTCCCAAGTATGTTTTATTATTTCAGATAGGACAAAATCTTATTTTTTTGTTCTTCCATTTTAAGCTCTTCCTATTGTTCTTCGTTGAAGAACTCTGCAGTATAGTTAGATGCTTCTTGATCAGAGATAATTTATTAATTCTTTTGGTCTTTTTAGACCTTTTGTTTAATTTATTTTTTACTCATGCTTTTATTTAAATAGGTTGATTTTTCTCTGACTTAAATAATAGTTGTTGTTACTAATTTTGGCAACAATTATTTTAAGTAGTTGTATCTTGAGGAAGTTCTCATTGATTCTAGAATTTAACTAATTTTAGATCATTAACCGCTATTCTTATTTAATTTTAAATTACCTTTTAAAACTTTTTAAAAAAGCATGTTTAAATTTAGATTAATTAAAAAGTATAACAAACTCTGTAAAATATAACAAACTCTAACAAAGGTATAACAAAATCTAACAAACTCTAACAAATTAATAAAAATTATAATTACAACAATAAAAGTTTGAATTTGAGCTTTCTTATCAAAATCTAATGATAACACTAAATAAGATGGTCTGAGTATGGAATCTCATAAACTGATTGATTTTAGGATTGTAAAGATAGGGACCAAAAAAACATACTGTATCTAAAATTGATTTTCATAAAAAATTCATTTGTGTTCAAGAATTTGTGACTTTTGCATTATTATAGTCTTGGGACTCTAATTTACTTCTAATAGTATTGAAGAAATTCTATTTGGAAAAGAAGTAAAAACTTAAAATCTCATAAAATTTACTAAAACATTTAAGGGGTCTCAAAATGAAAATAATCAAGACTATTTTAGCTAATTTATATATAAATTAATAAAAAATGTTTTAAGTTTGAGATTAATTAATTTTAGTTAAGTTAGTTTAAATTAATTGAGCTTTAGTCATTCATTTCAGATCATAAAATTAATATCCTATTAGATAGATATATTTTTAAGTGGGTTTCCTTCCTAGTCAATAACCCCTCCCTCATGGAGGTGCATCACGAGCTATTTATAGTTCTAGAGGTCATCAATTTAATTCTTCATTTAACTCATCTCGTCCCTCACCCTTTTATTTTAGTCCAAAATTTTCTATTTTGATTTTGATTGTGAGTGTGAGTTAAGTTTTGATTCTTCCTACTCTGATGGTCTTGACTTTCTTTTGGAATTTTGCTTTAATAGATGAGCCGACCTTCCCTTATTTACTAAAGTAAAAATTAATCAAGTATGCACTTACCACTAAATGTGATTGAGTTATTTAAAGCTTCCGCAAATTGCGGTTTCATATGGACAATGCTATTTTATGAACTATCCAATCTAATTCTTCTATACTCTTTAGCTTTTTGTATCATTTCATTTACCCCATCAGAGTCCAAAGAAAGTAGAACATCTGTTATCCATTTTTTATTGAGATGCAGCCAATCACATTGATCTGGCAAAAATCTCAGCAATGATGGTTTATTTTCAGCGTACTATAGAAAATCATCCGCTGTGAGTCCCTCTATTTATGGGACAGCAGATACTATAACATCACATCTTTTCAAATACTGCATAGTATTAAAAGCTATATTATTACCTCTTTTTCACCCCTTAAAATACTTTTAAAAAAGCATATATTTGAGCAGTTTATTTTTGGTAAATAGGCCCATCCCTCCTGAGTTAAAAAGTCGTATAGTTCTTTTTTATTTCCAATCTTCGATTAGACTTAACTAACGTGAATAGCCTGGAGATTATTTTCCATTTTTACACTTTTTCACAATTAAATACAATGAAGCTGTTTTATAAATAATAAGCTTATTAAATAGAAATATAAATTTATTATAATAAACTATTAACTTTAATTAATATGTAAGTATTTTCAAAAACAACTGATTCTTCTATAGAGGAATACATTTGGGTCAAAAATTTAAAACTCTTTACCAAAAAATGGAATAAAACCTAAATCAGAGACTAACTTAACAGGATATTAGACATTTTTATAAGCAAAAAGGAGGGGGAAATAATTATAATGTCGAGCAAGACAGTTAATAGAGTAATGAAGTTGCCAGTGAGGGTTCTAGCTAAGAGGAAATAATATTAAGTAGGACATCAACTTTAATAGTAAATGGTCAAGATACTCCATAAAATTACAACGGCCTAATTCTAGAACTTACTCATTCAATAGTTCTTGCCCTCGAACAAGAACTTTTAAATAAAATGAACCAAAATTTATAAATCTCAGTCATTCTTGATCCAAGGAGAATGCTTAACTCATTTGCAAATGAAAATTCATTAGAGAATGCGATAACAAATGAATAAATTGTTGAAACTGAAAAAAAGCTCTAAAAACTTTTAAAACTAATGGGTAGATAAAAATCGTAAAAATCATTAATTCCAATCTCAAACATAAATTTTTAAGCTATGTTAGCGAGGGATTTTAATTAAACTTAAGAAGATTTATTTGATAATGAGGTAAGAATTTAAGCTTTTATTTTTATTGTTATATATTCATAGTTTTTATTTAGAAAGCTTTCGATTATACTAAATAAAAAAGAATAAGTAAAATCGATAAGTATAAACTGATAAAAAAACTTTATTTAAGATTAGGTATGTTCGAAAACTTAATTGATAAAGAGATTTAAGATAAGTATGTTTAAGCTCAAATAATAAATTCAGAAAGTTTAATATAAGTGAACCCAAATCATAAAGATTTCATAAAAGATTATCAATAGCATAGCACATTGACTGGTTTATAAAAAAGCTCAAAAGGAAAAGTTTTAAATGAAATCTGTTAAATAAGTTCAGGAAGCTATCTATCAACTATAGTAAATCTAAGTTTCTTCTACAATAGTTCGGAAAGTTTTAAAAAATTATTTTGGGATGAGATATAAGAAAGTTTATCAAATTGATTCTAGAGCAAACAATCCACTTTGCAAAAAATAGAGACAGCTTGCAGCAATATATTACATAGATTTTATGAGTTAAGGCAAACTATTGATAAATATAGATGAGAGTAGTCTGTAAAACTAGTCCTACCTTAGAAAATCCTGGAGCTTGAAAGGGGTGCGAAACTATAATGATAAATTGGTTAGAATGTTCAATGTAAATATAATCGCAGCTGCCTTTAGTGATGGGAGATTGGCATACAGCTTGAATGTTGGAAAGAATAACAGCACTACTTTTATCTACTTTATCCTTCAATTAATTGAATACTTGGATTCTTCAACCCCTAATTGGAGGGAAAGAGTAATCATTATTTTAGACAATGCCACATATCACAAAAGTGTACTTGTTTTGTAAAAGTTTAGACTGTATAATCTTTCAATCATGTTTCTTGGACCGTACTAGTTTAATCTAGCCCCAGTTGAAAAAGTCTTTGCAAATATAAAGAAAGACGCAATTTCAACTTAAGATTCAATTACAAGAGAAGAATATATTCAATAACTAATTCAACAAATCTAGTCAAAGGATTTTTCATGGGTTAAGAGGTGCTTTTCAAATTGTTTATTATCTGCACAATCTGCACTTTATCAAAAAGAATATTGAACTCAATTTTAAAAAGACTTCAACTTTGGTTTTATAAATTTGCTTAACTTCAACTAACTAACTACAGTAAGTGAAATAATTTAAAATGAATGCTTTATTTATTTTATTAAGCAAATGAAATTAAAATATTTTTTTTAAATTCCCATTACGATCCTTAATAAATTTTTACTTTGAAACTATTATGCGATATTTCATAAATTAAAGTTATAAGTTTCACAAATATTTTCCATATTTTTAAATAATTCTTAGTCTTTATTAAAATTTTACTTAATTCACTTCCTATTCAATGATTAATTCTTTAGTTCTCAATTTAATCAGTCTGAGAAAGTTTTTAATCTAAAGTTTTCATTGTAAGTATCTATAAATTATCAATAATTTAAGTAAAATATTTGGATATATCTATCCCCTTAATAATCTGTTTTTAAATTCAAGGAAACTTTCAAGATTTTTAGAGAAATCTTTCATTAATACAAGAATTAATTTACGACTACCTTTCAGGAAACTTTCAAGTTTTCTAAAGGATACTTTCACAAATATTTAAATGGTAAGTAAGGAAATTAGATATAGGGGGGATCTTAATTATAAACTTTAATTAATTATTGATTTTAGAAAATGTCAAGTAAAAGACAAATCAAATAGAGAGAAAAAATCAAGCAAGGAAAGGATGGTAAATACAAATGCCCTCACTATAAAACCTGCAAAGAAAAGTATAAGGGCGAAACTAAGAATGCAGTATACATTCATGTAAGCAGAGATCACTAAAAATAAAGTCTAGTTATTCAGGCTATGAAACCATTCATGTGCAGTTGTTCAAAAAGATATACAAGAAAATCTGATTTAGTTTACCATCAACAATAAAAAAAACACAGTGATGCTGAAATTGAGGCTTTCGAAGTTGATGTCAGAGATAAGGAAGAATGGATTAAACTGAGGAATTGGGCTAAAGAAAAGTAGAATGGATAATTATTTGATGTTATAATGTCAGACCCGCCTCACCCAGATACAGGATACAAGTTAGGTTATGACACGATGACGGATTAAGAGATAATGTCAGTGCCCATTGATTTAGTTCAGGATCGAGGCTTCGTATTTTTATGGACAACAAATGCAAAAAAAAGAATTGTGTGAGACCTACTTAAAAGGAAGAGGATACAAAATGGTGACAACTGTGAGTTGGTTCAAAACAGATAATGGACAAGACTTAATAAGTGGCTTGGGAAGAGTATTTATGCATTCCAAAGAGGAGTGTGTTGGGCATGAAAGGTGACATGGCTTACTTGGAGCAAAGATTTAACTTTTAATAGACTAAGAATGCATTTATTGAATTAAGAAGATTAGGATCCTAAAAGCCAGAAAAGATTTATGAAATGATAGAAGAATTTTGTCCCGGTGGGCACTTTTTAGATGTATATGCTAGATGGATAAATAGAAGGCCTGGTTGGGTTGGCTTTGGACTCGAATCTAAGAAGATGAATAATTTAGAGCATAAATGATTTGGCAATTTGATAGTTAGCCCTAGTAGATGATAAGAATTAATAATTTCGGAAAGTTAATTACATTTAATTGTTTACTCTAAATTCTAAAATTTTTAGTTTATTTTGACAGAATTAAAATTATTAATTTCATAATATCAGTTTATAAAATGTTAAGACTAGTTAGTTAGTTAAGTTATTAGGAAATTAATATTAAGGGGGGAATAATACTGAAGGTAATCTTCCTCCCTACCTCCCCTTCGGAAGCATCAGGTGTGGTCACCACCAAACTCGACCGTAGTTCCAAACACGTCTCCTTTCTTCTATGTAGTCACTCCGGATTTCCAAATCCGGTCATGTGTTTGCTGCCATTTAACGTCATACCAGCTCCGGACGAGTATCCCGTGCTTTATGCCAGGTACAGACACTACAGAACCCTGGGATATTCCGTGCTTTCAACCAGGTATAAATATCAGCGAACCCTGGGTTTCTAACCCCCTACCCTGTCAAAATTGGTCAGGCGACCAACCGTCTGGACAGTAGGTCCGAAAAAAATTTTACGACTATTTTAATTTAAAATATCTTAATATTCTTATAAATATTTTAAATGTTAATAAATTTAAAAGCAACATAATTTTATTTTCTTATGTTTTACATAAATGTCAAACAAAGAAATAAAGTTTCTTTCTTGGAAAAATATTTATATTAATTGTTTTAGTTCCTGAAAAATGATTTAAATATAATATGTGTTATGCCGAATTTCTTTCTTTATCAATAAAAATTTTAATTTCTTTGGGAGACAATTTTTTTCGTTTTAAATATAAAATCACTTTTATAATCTTTTAAAGCTTGTTTATATAAGATAATTTTTTACTGTCAAAATATAATGCAGTTTTTATTTTTAGAGCAGCTTCCTCTTGGGGATGATTGGTCATTATTGCAAGAATGAAAAATTTAAATTATCAAATTAAAAGACAAATTAAAATTAAATCCCAAAGTATTCATTAATAATCTCATTTAAAAACTTCAATTTTCAAAATTTGCTTTGAATTAATTTAGCAACCGAGTGATTAATACTTTATAGATTAAACAATTCAATTATCATAAGTTGGAACTTTCTATTTTATATTGATACGAAAGTTTTGAATAGAGAGAAATTTGGGATATTAAAAAACAAGTATAAGTATGTAAATTTGATATATTTATTCACAAACATTTTATATTTGTCATTATTTGAATTCATGGCAACAACTTTAGCTTTATCTCTTATACCAAATCTTGAGCATGCTGAGCCGTTAAGGAGCTTCTATCTACTTTCTATTTCAATACTTTAACCTATGCTGATCTTTCCTTTAACCTAATCTGTGAACTTTAGTTTATTCTAATAAGACAACCCACTATTTCTTTTATTTGGAGAATTCAGATAACTCTCCCTACTTAAGACTTCTGACTGTGAATCATTCATTGATTGAAGTTATGGATTTATTACAGATTCGTTAGTCCTATTAGTATAATTCATGTTATTGAGGGTTGGTGCTTCATTTTCTATCTTCATTTTACTTGTGTTAAGTTATGAAAAGTCCTTAAATATATCTTAATTAAGATTTATAAAGTAAATCTATACATTTTATCTTTGTAAGGAGTATCTCCAGCTTTAGTCTACTGCATTTCTATTGTCCTTTAAGTACCTTTGATTTTACTTACTAAAATCTTAATAAGCCAGTTTTATCTATCTTAGTTTTTCTCTGAAATATGTGAATCATAAAATTCCTCTATCATTTGTACTAACTCATTATCTTTAACAATGGATATCAAGAGGTTTGAATCCAAAATGGTGTCTTTGATTGGATTTGATATCATATTGTTTTAGTGGCTGAAAATAAATTATTCATTATGACCATAGTTGACACAAACAGATGTATACTTTCCTCTCATGGATATTATAGGGAATATCTGTCCCTACATTTCTATATTAATAAGTGGAAGAATCATTCCATTAAGTGTGAAGTAAACATCTCCACTTTTTGTGACTCCGCATCCCACTATGTCATTACTCCCGTACCTAGAAGCGTAAACAATTGATTTTCCATTTACATAAACTTTTCCATCATCTGCGTGATAGGCAATACTGTGCTAATGGTACCCAGCAAACTCAGTCAATGAATAACTAGAATTATTTGTAATTCCAATTGCTAATTAATCGTAGAAGCCACCCATGTTTATTTTAACTTCATAGTAAGCTAAGGATCTCTAGTACTTCTACTCCTCTTCTTCCAACTCATCAATCTCATCACTTTAGCATCGAAAACTATCGAAATTATCTATGTTCTTAAAAATTGGATTTTCGATTTCTTGCTTTCCATAGGATCTTAGATGTTAAGTATCTTAAGCCAAATCTCTTTTTATTTCCAGTTAAAGAGAAGGACTTTCAGAAACACTATTTGAATTGCATGAATTTACTTCACAGATATGTTCTGTAGCTACTATAGTAGTTGTCTCAAAGTCATTAGCAATGTAGTTTGTTAATCCATTGATATCTTGGAATAAAACATTTTCATAGATGAATTAGGGTTGATGAGAGTTCTTGGAGATAAGTGAATTAAAGTCAGAACATAACTTGGCACATTCAGGAATCTTTAAGGCCTAAGTTGCATTACACTAATGAGGATGCTTTAGCAAATTGCACTCACAATTCATTTGTTCAATTCCTAATGGAACAAGTTAATAAAAATATGATTGTTTTTTATTAGATTGTATTTCTATTTGAATTTTAATATGAATGACCTTTGTGACATAAATGTGCACATGTGATAAAATAATATAATGATGCAAACAGCAGTTCTTTTACTTGCAGTTATTGGAGTGCAGGTCTGACATATCATCCCCATTTCATAAGGGATCTTAACATTTGCACCTTTAAAAAATTAGCTCTATGAATAGCAAACAGAATGCATTTATGACGATATCAAATTATTTTTGAACCCCATAAATTCAACCATGTCTTGTATCAATTTTTTTATCTTATTAATTAACTGATTGCTCTGATTTTAGGAATTATCAAAATTTTATAAATATTGAATATTTAATTAATTAATGCTTTTTTAGTTCTAAGACTTAAAATTAAGATACAAATATTTCTATGAATTTTAAATAAACCATTTTAAAATATAAAATTATATGATTGATTGTTTGATGATTTAAAATCAAATAAATTTATCATTCATTAGCTAACACTAAAATCAAACCATCAATCTTAGTCGTGATGTTGACGTATCTGAGTGAGTTGGCGTGGCAATTCTGAGACGTGGCAGTCCTAAAGTAGAAAACTCCTAAGAAACCATTCTCGCTATCACCTAGTTTCCTCCTGAATCAAGATGTTGGCCAGAGACAAACTAAATGATTCGCAATCGAGAATTTATATCTTACAAGTTATAAAAATATATTTAAACTTTTTATTTTTTCAATAATTCTTGGTAAATGCTATCTGAAATGAACGTAGAGTTAGTTCTTGATCAAGTCTATAATCTAAATATGGTAAATTAGTATCACTTACAAACATATCTTTTTCAAAGCATCTTTAATTTAATGGCATACTCTTTGCTAAACTGAATAAATAATATGAATATTTATATAATATATTTGATAGATTACTTGAATCATATCATTTGCATTTAGAATAGAAGAAGATTTGATAAAATTATCAATTCCATAATACTAAGCAGTCTTCGACATGAACTAATATCTTGCTTCACTAAATTTAAGTGATTATTCAGCCATCTCGTCAATAGTTTCAAGAAATCCACAAGTCTCTGTAATTTAGATAACACTCTAAGTATAATTTACTGAGAACTATTCAATCAGTCTCATCAATATTAATTTGATAAATAATTGTATGATAATTAAAATATTGTTTTCCTAGAATTCAATTTGATAACTATATAAAATGCACTTACTCTATAGCTTAATTATCAATTGCCAACATGATTAAATTGATAATTCCACCTAATGCGTATTGACTTCTAATTTCAGGATTCCTAGGTTCTTTAAGCAAGAAGTAATTCAATATGTCTATACCCTTAGAATATAGATTTGCGAATTCACTGTCATTCTACTCTTTTAAACAAATAAACAGTAGTTCAAGAATAGCAATATATTGATGTTCTTATTCTAGTAGTTACAACACCTACTTGGGCATTACACCATATAAGTTCATTAAAGCTAAGAAGGCAATGACTGCCTTGTTTTTATTGGTAAGATTCAGGCATGAAATGAGTGCAGGCAAGCATTTCTCATTTTTATTAATTTCTCCAAGGTCTATATCAGTTTCTTCAAGGAGATAGCTTATGAATAGAAGTGATTCATCCTGCAATAATACAGCTGCTGATGGTCTCCTAGATTTATCTTCTAGCATTTTATAGAGCAACTCCCGATATGCCAAATCCTTAACTTATTCTTTTATAAAAGTAATTCTCCCTTCGTAAGAAATGTCTCTAAGTTGGAGTTTTGTCAAACCTTCCATGTAATCTGCTCCTTCTTACAAGATTAATATCAATTAGAGTAAAACTCAATAGATAAATATATTTGTGATATAAAACATAGAACTATTTAGGTCGTAGTTTTATATTAGCCTAAAAATCTCAAATTAAAAATATTTTAAACAAGAACTTATAGTTTATTGTTTTGAAAAATAATTTCATTTATTTAATGCAGATTGTAAATATTTTATTAATAAAATGTTTCTAAGAGATTCAATGAATAACATTTACTTTATAATGTGTTTTGATTGACTTTTTAATATTTCTGAATGAGTTTATTACAACCCCTAATGACCAGATATCACAATTTTGAGTAATATTATCTTATCCCACACTTATTTTTTCTGGTGGATCATAAGCAGTAACTATTTTATTGAATGGAACTTTTCTTTCATTCATTGCTATTTCTCCTAATTCTTTAATATTTAGGAAATCAAAGATCTAGATATCAAATTAGTGTATTATATCTGTTATAGTATCAGGGTCTTTAAATATTTTTTGTGAAGATGTTTAAAAAATTTAATAATCTTATTAATAAAATATTTAGTCTTTAAATTTGATGACAATGTTATTGGGATTAATATCGTAATGAGACACTCCATGCTGATTCAGAACTTCAATTGCTTTTAATGTTTAAATTATGAGTCTCCATAAATAAATTTTATCGCTAAAGAATTGCATCAGCAACTGATTGCTGCCTATACGATCCATTAAATTTCTAAGAGTCATTGAATTGGGAGTTAAATTTTCTTCTACCACTAAAAATTTAATAGTAGGTTTTTCTTGCTCCACTGCCACTGCATGATACCCAATCAAAAGTGGATGTCTGATATGCAATAATTATTTCTACATCTTTTCAATCACTTTAATTGCTTAAGCATTGTTGATACTGTGGATTATTCGAACATTTAAGGTTTAAGAAGGATTTTTTACAACTTTCACCTTGTAAAGCTGAAAATTGTGTCTTTAGTAGATAGTAAGAGCTTCAAACATGCCCTCGATAAAAGTCACTTGTTTATTAGTTATATCTACTTCGTTGTTAAGATTAGAAGTTAATGATGAAATTAATTGTTAGTTCCCCATTTTGAATTTATATTATCATTCGTACTCTCCAAATTAATATTTCTATGCACATCAGATAAATTAGAGAATTATTAATAGCCGTAAAATAAAATGAATAAATATATCTTAAATAAATTCATTTTCAAGGTGGACCCCATCTTTATTTGAGGTTGCTGTAATCACAGTCATATTGCTATTTTCCCAAGTCTTTATTAAATAAGTTATGTTATTTGCACATCCACACTGAGAATTATTGCCTGCTACTTAAGTCAATTGGATTTTATTCTCTCATTTTGTGTAAGAAATTCTTTCCCCATTCATCATAATCAATGCCAATTTCCATGAAAGAATCAATAAATTCTTTGTGATTATTCATGTCTTCAGGTGTAGGTTATTCTGGGTAGTATGCTGCCATTGAGTGCAGAATATTCCAGACTCGATGACCATAGATCTATTAGTCTTTGAGCTTATTTTATGAGGAATGTGACATTTATTTATAATTTATTATAGAATTTAAGAAATTTAATGCTTTAATTCATACTGTTAATCAATCATTCTTTGTTATAATTTGAAGTGTTAATAATAGCTAGTTTGATTAAATCATCTTGATCGTCGTTTGATTAATTTACCTAAGGTATATTAGCCCTGAGTGTTCTTTGCTGCTTATAAATCTTTCCAATGCCTTACTTTTCATTTTAAGAATTATATATGTGTATATTTTTGGCAGGAGATATACCTTTCTTGTAGTTATTAGGACCTAGCTCATCAATTCTCTCAAAACTATTAGCCAGAGCAGCATCTCTCTTCTTAGGTGATCCAATTACTAAATCATCATAATTCTACGAGTCTTTATGTTATGGTTTACGCATAGTTTAGTTCATCCCTCCCTTCATTAACTTGCCCTTGTTGTTGAAGTTAAATGACATGAATTTCTGAGACATAGTTGAGTCCATGGTGGAATTTAACTAGTTTAGCTTAGGCAGAGTAATGCCAGGAGTTTCTTGGTCTTCTTCACTGCAAAGTCTTGTGTCTCTTTATGGGGAGATATTGTTACTGTTGTTTGATAGGTATGAAAACTGCATGATTGTAATGTTTTTGCTTATTTCTGCTTTTCTATCTATTGGGTACTGCCATTCTTCAATCTTGGGCACTTCTTACTTTGGATTTACCCAATTAAGACCATTGATTTCAGTTTATGTCTAGACATATAATAAAATAGAAATTAAACATGCTTGGCTTCCTTAATCACTGCTTTGACTTCTTGTGGAATGAATATGGATTATGGCTTTCTTTATAACTTAGTAAATTTGGGCGAGAGTATCTCATCAGTTAATTTGTTATAAGAGTCAGTCTAGTTGTTGTTATTTATTGTTTCAACTATTTAATCCTTAAATTCTTCTTCTGCACTAAGATCCTCACTGACTACTTCTTCTTCATCATCTTCATTAAGAATATCCTCCCCATCAATGATAGCATCTATGATCTATTCTTTAAACCCTCCTACCTTTTGAGGATCATTAGAATTAAAGTCTATGGACATGAGATTACTCTTTTTTAGATTATGAGGTGTCTGAAGCTCACTTGTTTGCTTACCTTACTTATTTGTTAATCGTCTACTTGTAGAATTGTTACCACTGTGATTTGCAGGGAGTGGAGACTGCTTACTATCGCGCATGTCTTTCGTTATTACCTTGAGAGTGTCTGGTTTTGATTTTACGATTGGTTTTTCCTTTTTTGTTATTGCTTACTGTCTTTTATACTGATCCTTTTGCTTTTGTTTCCCTTTATCGTCTTTTGATATTAAATAAATTATGATTTCTCTTAAGTTAAACTCTCATCTTATTAGATTGTTATGAGGTTAGAAGGTTGCTTTGATTCTTCATTAGGGATATCTGGTAGTCTTACTTGAGATACTTAATAAGAAGATTGGTTTAGAATGTTCCTCTGACTTTCAAAATGACTCAAGGATTCTTTCTTTTCTAAATTAGTTATTGCATGCTGTTGCTTCTTAACTACCACTTCCAGTTCCTTCTTAGCTTAAAACAACTCCCCCATATCTCTCTTAGTTGCCTCCAAAGTCTCCTCAGTTTCCTTAAATTTAGCCATCTACTCAGCATATGTAATCCTCTACTTGCTAATATCGTCATTCAGTAACTTTATTTTAATCATAAAGTCATCGTTCTGCTCTTCTAACTGGTCAATTTAATCTTATAATTTTGTTCTTCTCTGCTCACTTATGCTAAATCTTTCTAATGTTCTGTTATATACAGTTTCTAAATCTGATTTCTAATCTTTCAAAATGAAGAAATCATTCCTGAGCTTTTCTATTTTATCTTGGAGTTTTGTGTCCTGCTCTGTCTAAATTATCAATATTTATATTGGTTATTAATAATATTAATAAATGTATTAATTATATTTTAAATTTCCTAATCCTGGACAATGACTTTCTTATAGAACCTTTTAAGCACTTTCTTGGCAGTTTCATTTTGAATTACTTTATATTTATTGTGAACCTAATCTTGGAAATGATCAAATGGAATGGCTCTTGCATCGAAATTTCTTTGTATTTAAGTGATTGAAGAAGCTTTCAATTCGTTTTGTTGCTTAATATCTCGCAAATTCTTACAACAAATTATATTAAATAGATAAATTCCGGATACATTTAATAATAGTGACTCCACTAAATTCAGTCTTCTAATTAAGTTTGCCTCCATCTTCTTAATCTTAAAACATATTCATATATTCTTGGAAATCAGCCTCTAAATTTCCTAGATTCTTAAAAATATTCTCTTCATAATCTTTGTCATCTTGCTCTTTCTTTTAGTATATTTTCAATCTATTGGCTAGCCCAAGCAGTTTCATAAAGATTTATTTATATGCGAACTCATAGCATGACTTTTACCTAAGGTAGAATTTGGCTAAGAGTGCAAATAAAATATCATATTTCATTTATATAATTTAATTACTAAAAATATGTAATAATATAAAATAGCAATTTAATCCTTAAGACTATCAAAGATTTCAAATAGTAGCTTTTCATGACAATTAATTAACCCATATTTCTATTGAAAATGCTTGCTTTTAAAGAATTTCTAAAATAATTATGTCAGTAAGTCTTCTCTCGTTTTCAATTAAGAGAGGAAGTCTTATTGCTTATTTTAATTTAATAGTTTGTTTATTTCTTAGTCAAAAGTGCAGTTAAAATTCTACAGATGCTTCAAGTCATCTTGCAGCTTCAGAACAAACAGATCTTTCAATTACATTTAAAATTAGCAATATAAAATACATATTAATCTTTATTATGATTATCATTAAAGAAAGACTTCTAGAAATCATTAGATGCTTGACTAATGTCTTAGGTCGGATTGAAGCTGTGTTTGATTGGTGTTATTTAAATATTTCTGACTGCTTCTTCTAAATTACCTTCTTAATTTATAAATGAGATTTACTTCTATTTATGAATGTTTTACTGGCTGTTGTCCTCACTTGTTTTGTTGAAATTATTTAAGAAAGTGTTTAGGTTTATAGTTTTCTAGGATGAGTTTGTGACTATGTTTCCTTCACAGTATTTTTCTAGTGAATCATCTCTTGTCACTTGGATATTCATATCTTAGGTGTGCTTTCTCACATTTTATTTTGTAGGTTAACTGCTGGTTTCCTGGTTGACAAACTAGAATTATAAATTGTTATCTCTACTTTGTTGGTTCCTACTTTGGGTTTATTGCATTTACTCTCTGTACTACTGCCTTGATATTTGTGCGTTTGGGAACATATTAGTCATAAGTTAATTCCACTAATTATTCTAGTGAGTTTTATTCATCAGAGAGGGATTATTAAGGATTGATTGGCTTTCCACGGCATCATCAGTGTTCTCTATTGAATAATATTATTCGTATCTTAAAATCTATATAAAATCAATATCATTATATGCTATGGCAATATCTTGAAGCTATTACTGTTTTAATTAGTCGTAGAAAATGGAGCAATATTTCTGCCTAAACTATTGCCTAGTCTTCTACTTAACTTATTTTTAGAATTCTATCTACTCCTAGGAGTAATTATAAATAACATGTATAGTAATGATTGCATTATCATGTCGTTGATTATCTTTGGGTAATTGATTTATAGAATTGAAACTGTTCTCTAAGCCAATGCTATCCAGTGACTAATTAACTATATTCTAAATTGCTTTTGAATGGGGATTGAACATGCTCAGATCTCTCTTGGTGAATATGTTTGATTATAATTATTATAAATAATATAGGAGTGATTGTTTATTGTTTATAGGTTTAGATGCGGATAACTTATTGAAGATACTACCTATCAATTAATGTGAAGGCGAGGATCCTGATAAATCTGTGCTTCATAAATAAATAATTAAATTATAAAGCTTAATCCTCTTATTTATGATATTTGGCCTGAGTTAGTATTAAACTATTTCTTGACCACTGATGACTGGTTAGACAGATCAATCTATTTAAATATATAAATATTCATTAATATTATAATTTAGGCACAAAATAGAAGTTCCTTGTACTACTTCCAACAACCTAAGTTTAGTTAAGTAGATCATTTGTGATTGCACGCTGCTGTAAACTATTTTACTTTAAGTGTAGAGGATTATTGATATTGTGATCCTGCATTTATTATTTTATTATCTATATTTAATTCCTTAAAAAAGTTATTCTTGTCTATTTAATTTTATATCCTATAAGTAATTATCTTCCTTATGATTATTAATTGGCTTTAGTTTTTATAATTGAAATGTACAAATTTATTAAATTAAATGTAAATTTTTAATTAAAAGCTTTTGAAGCATATCATTCTCGATACTACTTTATGACTAATCATTCAATGTTAGCATTATTATTAATTTAAAATGGATACTAATAAATTAAATATTCTAATAAATGTGATTGTTTTAATTAAAATATACACGATTACTCTTAAGTTGAATTGTTTAAAATCATATTTTTTATGATCTGATTAATATATCCTTGATGCCTATTTAATATATTAAAATCATTATTATACATTAAAATAATTAATAGTAATGACTTCTTCTACCTAAGTAAAGATAACAATAAAATTATGGGGATAATCTTAATATTTAGATTACTAACTTATACGATTAATTTGGAATTCTTAGTTTAGAAACTTAACTAAACCGAAAAGTACCAATTTAAATATTTGAAACTCTTTAAAATTTTTTAAATATAATTTTTATTTAGATGTTATTTATAAATAATAAATCAATTTTAAGTAGTGAATTTCCTTTAAAATAAGTTTTTTAAAAAAGCATAATTCAATAGATTTAATAAAATTTTTTAAAAATAGATTACATTAATATTACATTTCTAATCAATTTTCTATTTATAGTATAGTTTAAATATTTTTTTCCTATTGCAATTATCTTTTTAATTACTACTAATAAAGAATAATGTTAAAAGTATAATTGATTATATTAAACATTTGATTTTTGCAATATTGGCATCATCTTATCCAATCTCATAAATAGGCAATGCCAAACTTTGTGTTGTTTGCAAGCTAATGACCTTAACTTTGTTATGCTTGATCTTTCTCTGACTGTACATTATCAAACACACAGCCTTATGTGCACAATTAATCACATTTTTGACGATTTCTTTATTTGACATTGATTCTGTCTTTCCACATTTAAAGATGAATTCTATAGATGGAGTCAGAAGCAATCCAACACTATTGAAAGCCTCCTAGATGTTTTTCTTGAAATGTTGGTGATCAAGTCCGTGAATCTTTACAGGCATTGGGAAATGTCTCTTTTTAATGAGAGTATCAGATCCTCCAAGCACTTTCGCAATTGAAGTCATAGCAAGTCTATCGTCCATCAACATTAAATCGAATTTATTGAGAAACTTCTTCACAACATTGGCTTTGCCGTCAGCACATTCTTTCTTGATTTCTGTGACTGTTTTAATATGTACAATTGATGGAAAATCAAGATCAGCACACATTTGTGTATAGATTTCTGGCTTTTCTTTGACTATTAAGAGTGCCTCAGTTTTATTCTAATTGTCTATGTGATAAATGGGATTTGGTAACTTGATTTGAATTGGAGTTTCATTAGGAAAATCAGATGCATTCTACAAACTAATATTCATGAATATGTAGTCATCTACTTGTTCCTCAATGTTTTACTATTTGAGTAGTTTCCTGTTGAAGTCTATAAGTGATTAGACTACTTTAAGCACATTTATTTTATCCAAAGTAAGCTTGATAGCTGTTTGTTTCTTTATTTTTTAGTACTTATTGGAGGGTTCAACAATTTGGAGGAATTTAGAGTGGGACATGAATTTAACATTTTATAAGCCTTCTTCTTGCTTCTACTTCTTTTCCTGTCTTTCTTTGATTTCCTCGACGTATTTCTTATATCAAAATAATATTCCCATAAAGTTATTTGTATATTTATGTAAATAAAAAAATAATTCTAAGTCAGCATTTGTCTTGCCATTTTAATGTTGGTATTATCTAATAATTAATTATTAATGAGAGTGTTTATTGTTATTTTTCTATATATTCTCAATGAAAAATTATTCCATGTCTTAAATTGAATATAATATAAAATAAGAGCGATATTAAGTTTAAATGCGATAGCCATAAAAACCTATCGCCTTCATTCTTTTATATTAATTTCTACTCGAGTAGCTACTTGAAAGATTATTTATTTAATATTTAATAAAATACTTTGAATAGAATGTGAAATAATTTATGAAGAGTTAAGCGGCTAGTATCAAATTAAAATAAACATAAGCGATAGTAATAAATTTGAATTTAATGTATTGGATTAACGCAGACTTACTTAGAAACAGCGATGGTGATCATGAAAATGAGCATTAACGCAACTTCAACTAGCATCAGTAAATTAACAAGATTCAAAAGCCAACTAAGAGATGGGGCTAATCATGCGTCACTGCTCACAACAAACTATTTATTATCGGTGGTTATGAAGGTAAGTATTGATTATCTAAATGCGGGAGTCCATTTTATGTGAATCAGAAATTCAGACATTAATTTTTTTCATTTGTAGGCTAATATCTTGGTGATGTGTGGGAATATGACTTTGTAAACATGAAATATCATGAAATGACTCTTGAAGGACAGGATGTTCAACTTCTATCCAGGTCAAATCATACAGCCGTCTTCTATGAAAAAACTAACTCGTAAGTGAGTTTAAAATTCTTCATATTACTTTCATAAGCTTTTTAATTTTTTGACATTTTTTAATAATTTCAAAAAGAATCTATGTATTTGGAGGAGGTCACACTCAGAGACAAAGATTCAATGATACAATTAAGCTAGAGTTTGTTGAGTAAACAAACCCTCTGAAAGGCTAATAAGCTTAGAAAATTTTGAGAGTAGAAAAACTATAATTAGCTGAAAACTCTCCTATCCCATCTGCAAGAACCTACCACGCTTCCTGTCTCCTAGGAAAGTACATGATTGTTGTAGGAGGTGAATCAAACTCTGATCTTTCTGATTTATGGGCACTTGATTTGGATGAGAATGTTTGGTTCAAACCAGAAATCAACTTCAAAGATCCCTTCACTCCAAAGAGATTCCACTCTGTATCAACTCTCAACGATAATTCAATTGTGACATTTGGAGGGTGCCATAGCGAGTATGTTCATATGAATGAGATGCATAAATTTGATCTTTCAGACTTCCTAGAGAATCCTACAAGTTCCGATTCTAGAGTTTAATGCAGCTAAGTTAAAGTTCAATAAGGGGTGCCATCTACCAGATGGGGCCATGCTGCATCAACTTATAAAGAAAAGCTTTACATTATTGGTGGCAGAAATGATAAAGATGTGAATGATATTCATGAGTTTGATTTCGAATAGATGAAATGGAAGGAACTTGAATTACAAGGCACATTACCAATGCCAAGAAGACGTCATTCAGCAGTCTTCGTAAGTGGATCAATTGTACTTTTTGGAGGTTTTGATGGAAACTTCTACGATGATCTTCATATTCTTGATTTCTAAACTTACAGAAAGTAAATCATAAATATTCAACCATCTACTATAAATATGGAGTACCACAATCTTGTTGGAGAACAGGAGAAATCTGACATAGTCTTTGTCTTGGATGAGATCTTTTATATTCTTTTATAATATGGATGGCAGCAATGGACTTCCCTAAAGAATCCACGCTCATAAACCTCTGATTCTCTTTAGATTAGTTTAAAGAGAACTCACGAATCTTTAAGAACACTAGAGACTAGACTAGTAGATAGCTTTAGGAAAACCATGTGACTTTATAAAGCAAGTTTATCTGGCTAAATAAGTTACATAAAAAATCACTATCAGAATATAAATACATAAATTTTAAATAAGGTCAGGAGATCCTCCTTCCTAAGCTAACTTGTAAAGCAAGCTTTTTGAAATTCCTTGAGTATCTCTACTGTGACAGATTTGTTGATACCATCACTACAACTATTGTCAAGAAAGTAGCAGATATTTGCAAGGAGCTTCAATTGCCACAAACATACGCTCTTCTTAAAAAGAAGGCTGATTTTGCTGCTATGAAAATCCACCAAGGGATTATTCAAGAATTGAATTAACAAAGAAGCCAAAATCATGAACCACTGCAACTTAACAAAGAACAGTAGGTAATTGTCAAAAAGAAAGTAGAGTAGCTTGAGTAGTATGTTAAATTAGACTTTTCTCACATTGATGATAAATTTACTCTACAATAAAAATTATTTAATCTGAACTTCAATTGTTTTATGCAAGTTCTTTCACCAGAAGATAGACAAGAGAGACTTCACAATAAAGCGTTACACCATATGAATTAATGTAAAAATCTTGATGAATTTTTCGATATTCTTTTCTTGGTTGAAGATACTCTTATCAAAGCTAACAGTCTAGTTTTGTCAGGAAGATGCTCTTACTTCAAATCAATGCTTTCAAAATCATACTAATTCAGAGAGTCTAAGGTAGACAAGAATGGTTATGTAAAAGTGTAAGGTGTACCAAAGCTATACTTCTCATGCATCATTTAGTACATTTATTCTGATCACTTTTACATTTCTAAGTAAGACTCTGAGTTCTTCGTTAAGCTTATGATTTACGCTGACTACTTCAGCTTGCCAAGATTAGTAGACATCTGCTCTTCTTATTTAAAGCAGTATGTCAACACTAAAAGTGCCTTGCTTCTGTTTTTATTGGCTCATGCACACAACGCTACTTAACTAGAAAAGTACTGCATCAACTACATTGCTATGAATGAATTTGAAATTATGAACAGTCGCCATTTCAGAAACTTCAAAAGATAAGCTTAATCAAGCTTGCTTCAAACTTTCTTCGAGAGACTTAATGAAGAAAAGGAAGAAAGTTTTGTACAAATCAGCATTCAAAACTATTTGAACAAGAAGAACAACAGCTTGATTGAGTAACAATATGGAAATGAGCAACTCCCAACAAACGATTTGTCTAGAAAAGTCATTGGAAGATAGTTGTCTTAAGGCAATCAAATCAGACAGTCAACTGCTTCCCCTCAATAAAGAGCAAAGTTTAACAGTTAAAAGGACGATGATGAAGTAGAAACTAAGTTATTAGATCTATTAAACAACTCTCCTTACATTTATCTTGAAGAGATCA
This sequence comes from Oxytricha trifallax, assembly GCA_000711775.1. NCBI lineage: Eukaryota > Ciliophora > Spirotrichea > Sporadotrichida > Oxytrichidae > Oxytricha > Oxytricha trifallax. Next base: position 22,690 of record ARYC01020329.1, read on the forward strand.
ATTAATCTCAATAGTAGCATAAAGAACTTTCAAGTTTAGCTTTGTAGTTATTTGGTAATTAATTTCAGTAATTCAAAATTTCGAAATACTGAATTTTATTGCCAGTATGTTCTTTCATTTATCTTGAAGAGCATCAAAAGTATGAAACTTACATTATGAAACCTGCTCAACAATCTCTTTTCTAAATTCCTAATAAATTTGAGGGAATTGAGTTAGAGGAAGTTAAAACTTGCAAGCCTTCAAAGCAATCTGCTTAGTCTAAGAAAATTTATTCTGATCTTTCACTCTTAAACTAAGAGAACATTCATCCCAATGTCGTTGAAATAAATTTATTTTAAATAAAAGTTTTAAATCAAATGCTGAAATTATAATTTAACAATAAATACTGCCAACTTTTTTAATTTTAAAGCATATAATCATTTTTTTAATAAAATGATAAATGTAAAAACTATGATTTAGAGTTTAGTTTTTAATTATTAAATTAGATTCTTCAATCTTGAACGATATTTAGCAGATCAAAACAATAAATAGCTAGTTTTAAATTTACTGTCACTAAAATTATTTATTAATAATTGCAAATATATCTCAATTTATATAAATAAAATTATATTTTAATTAAACATATCTACCGATTAAATTTAATTTGTATAATAACTTTGTTTAATCAGGAAAATCTAAATCAAAGTTTGGTGACAACAACTTCTCAATGAACATGCTTTCAAATTCCTCTCTAGATGAGAATCAATGTTCCATGAACTAGCCCAACATCAAGAGAGACATGAAGAGATAGCCCTTGAAGCACTTGTAAGATCAAAATGTGTACGATGACAGCTACAACCCCTATGAAGACTAGGACTTTGAGAACTTCAGCACTATGGCTTGCAGCAACAACTTCAGCAACAATCTCGGTTCAAGTTAATTCGATAGCAACAACATTAGTGATCAGTAATCATCACAATATGTGCCACAGAAATCTTAATTTGCTCCTCAGAGACAAGTCACTCAGCAGGTAAATCAACCACTTGGAAGATCCTAGTTTTTCAGAGAAACTTATGTCAATAATGCATCTCAACAACATGAGTCTAGATCTGAAGATGATCAAGAATGAGTAAATTAGTTTATAACACCTAAGTCTGCTTAAGTGAAAAGACTTTGAAAATTATAGTAAATCTCTAATAGAGCTTCAATATTGTAACAAATAAAATAGTCAACTTTCAATTTAATTTAACTTAACTTAACTTTATTTTACATTTGCTTGAAAATTTTTAAATATACTTTATAGATATTCAATTTTAATATAGGTTTAAAAAAATTATTGAATATAAAAAATAGATTATGATTAATAAGTTTTTGTTTTAAGCTTTAGGCGAAAGATTTTTTGAAAATTTCACTATAATTAATCGAAATGTATTTTAACTTTAAAATATCACTTAGTAGTTAATATAATTATTTAGCTACTCAATAATTTAAATTATTTTTTAAATGATTTGCTAATTAAAATCTTTTGTTTAACTGCCAACTAAATGAAATAATAAATATGTTATTGACAATTATAAGTTATCGAATTAACAATAGTAACTCCAAATTATTTGGTTGAAAATCTTTTTAAATTATAACTAAATGTATTTAAATACTTCTAATTTCTTATTTAATGTATAAATTTGGAAAATGAGGTCAGTTTCCCTTACTTCGCGTCAAGATCTCCACATGAGGCCAAAACCAATTTCTTGACTTCAAAATCAAATCCCTAACTTTAGTTTAATTTTAGCAAATTAAATTTTTTTAATAATATAATTATTGTTTTCACTCTAATAATTTGTGCCTAATTAATATATGAAATCTTATCTTTGAATCGAAATTGCGGATGAAAATTGTTGAATGGATAATACTGTTACTATATTTTATTTTCTCCTTTTTATGAAATAAATTATTATTTTTAATGCATAATTTATTTATTACAATACATGATTGTTAAATATAATTTTATGATTATTGTTAAATTTTGTGAGAAAAAAATTGACTTTTCATAAATATGATAAGGTATAGATTAAAATTGATGGATGCAATTAATTTTAAGAATTATTTTTTTAAATAAAATTAAAAATATTAATAAGTCTCTAAAATCTTTTTAATTAAGTTTTTAATGATTAAATATTTATTATTAATTTTCTTGTGTGTTCATTCATTCTTAACTGTTTTTCTTATTCATTCAGTCATGTTATCAAATCCACGATCATTAGGATTTCCCTCATTTTTAAAATTAATATTTGCTGAATTTTCAGGAAACTATTTTGCAGGTACTTTCTGCTTCTTTTCAAGACAAATTTATATTTAAATGTAATACTAAAAGTCCTTCATTAGAATATTTAAATAATTGAATTACTTGTACTATAATAATATTTCATTATTATATAATTAGTATATATTTTTACTTTAATCAACTCATTACTGGATAATTTCTAATAAAGTCATTCGACGTTTAATTATCTTTAAATTACTTATGTAGAATATTATTAAAATTAATCTGTAATAATGAATTCTGAATTCCAGAAACTCATCTTTTCCTATTTATAATAAAAAAAACTAAATAATTTATATTGTGAGAAACTATTTTTATCATAAATAAAAAATAGTTATTCAAAACAAAAAATTATAAAAACATATGTATTAAAATAAAATCAATTAAATAATGATAAATTTACATCTTTTTGTAAAAAAGCAAATAAAAAAAGATTGCCTTCGCAATATTAAATTTAAATACATTACAAAAATTTTAAATAACAATTTAATAAGATAGAAATTTTAGTTTGGAATCTCAACTGTATGAAATGAATACTTTATCATAATATATATATGGTGCTTTAATACTTTTAAAATTATTAGTTATAATATGAAATTTTTATTCATAAATTTAGATAATACCATATAATCAAAAAGGATTTTAAGACCAAAAGATGAAATTAATCTATCTTCAATTAATTTAGTTTTCACTAATACTATAGAAAATACAATTTAGATACAAATGAAATAACAATTATAATAAAAAAAAATTAATATTTAATTTTTAATTTTAAAATCAAAATGCATTTTTTAAAATATCATATTAAAAACATCTGTAATAAAATAAAATGATTAGTTTTTTTACCTAATTCTTAATTTAAATTATTGTTCATAATTCCTTTATTCTACTATACTATGCAAGTAGTAATATATATATATATATATATTTATATAGTTTTTTTCATATTTTATTTTCACACATAATATTTTTTACTCGTTTTTTATTTTATTTATATTTATAAAATATAGTATCTTTCAGCTTTAATTTTTCAAACTTAATTTGAAATAAAAAGATGATCATGAATTGATTTAAGAGTATTGAAATAAGAATTTTTTCATACTATTTGTATTTGACTCCAGTTTGAATATAATCAAAAATCTGCTTCTTGGTATGAAAATATGTCACAATTCATTAAAATGTTTTATTTAATATAAGTATCTCACTTATTGAATGATTTTATATGCAGTTAACCAACAATCTATAAATTCAAATCATCTAACAGTGACTAACTCTAATTTACTCACTACTTCATTTTTATAAGTAAATTATAAAATGATTGTTTGCATTATAATTACTTTAGAGAAGTAAACAGTAATATCTGATTTCTTAACAAGGTGCAGTTACTTAGTAGTAACTCTCAATCATATATTCAGACTAAATGTAAGATTTTTTACAAAAAGGTTTCTTGTAAAAATTGAGTTTTTCATTACTAAAATCGCATAAAGTATAATGATTTAATCTTTCTTAGTTATAAACTCAAAATTATATTTTTCTATAAATCATTATATATTATGAATTTTATTGGTATTTAAAAAAAAATAATTTTTAAATTATTTTTCTATTTTAATTTAGTCAATTTTATTAGTTAATGAATAATATCTGACTATTTAGCATTTAAATCTAAAAGTTGAATGTAGACATTTTCTATTTACAAATAATACACATCAGACATTATTATAATAACCTTACTAATATATTAAAATATCTACTTAATAAATGAAAAGAATCAATAAAGCATTAATTAACTTTGTTAAGCTTAATATTAAAGTTCGAAATTTATATTTTAAAAATAAATTATATAAATAATAAAATTCATTTTATCTATATTAAAATTAAAATTAGTAAAAGATAATTAATTAATTTTAATCAAAAACCCGTATTTTGTAAAGTATTATTTATTCAAGAAAATCTTGTATAGTGTAATTAAAAAGAAAATAAGGATATTACTGATAATAAATACACTGATTATGTATTCCTTTGAATATTTATTTTAATGATTAGCGAAATATTATAAATTATGATAAATATTAGTACTCTTAAACCTATACTTAATTAGTATAGCATGACATTGTTATTTACTCAAAAATAATTCTGACATCCCAATTCATAATAAAAAAAGATAATTAACAGAATAATGATAAAATATGCAAATTAATTTTTTAAAAAATACAATTTTTGCTAAACATGAGGTCAACAGGCAAATTAAGCAGCTCGAACAATAATAAGAACCTACTTAACGTAACAATTTAATTTGAGTTCATTCAAGACCAAAATAATAAGGCGAGCTTCCTTCCAAAATTAATCTAAGAATTTCTCGAATAAATACTATTGAAAATTCGTATCTAAATACTGCACGATTTTATCATGCCTCCTGCCTTTCGACAGGTATTTAATCGTTGTTGGTGGGAAATCCGAATCTTAACTGAAAAATGACATACATCTTTATGATTTAGATTATAAAATGGATCAAGCGAGATATAAAAAATTATATTCAATCCAAGGATTTTTCACACGATTTCAATTTTAAATGACACAAGATTAGTGATTTTTGGAGAATGCAATAACAAAAGAGCTTATTAAAAAAATTAATATTATTTATATTACTATTTGTATTGAAGACCCAACAGATCCCATCAAAGAAATCATATGCAGCAATTTAAGATAATAGACTATCCTTAAAAAAAAATATGTTGTATAATAAAATTGTTTAAAAATGGAATATGATTTAATGATTTAAATTTTATTTTATGAAATCAAACTTTTCTTTAAAATTTGCTAATTTTAAAAATTTAATGAATTATAATTAATATACAAAATTTCATTAAGATAAGATTTTATTCCCTAAAAATTAATTATGTTTAATGATCAATTTAAATATATCAGGCATGATAAAGATTAATGAAACACATGTGAATAATGAAAATTTTAGAATTAAATAAAAGAAATACTATTTTATCATAAAAACAAAAATTTATCTCTTATTTATTAAAAACATTTATTTTTATAAATTCTCATTGCAATTATCTAAATGAATTAATATAAAAATTATTCTAACCATTTACAAACAAAAATTAAATCAGGCATTATATAGTTCAAATTACCTTAGATATTTGATATGTGTTTTATAGATATGATCAATATAGGTGATTAAATTTTTTAAAAAATTTCATTTGATTTGATAGATTCTTTTAATTTTTTAATGATAATGGTTGAGATATTAATTGGCTTGAATTTTAACAGATTTTAACGTCCTTACGTCGTACTAATGTTTAGTTCATACTAATCCGATAAAAATTATATCTCTTTCTAATTTTTCGTGTGTTTCATTAAGTATACTGATATTGCTTATTTTGACAAAAATTATATCTTCGTTTTTAATGGGTTCACAATCAAAATATAATGGATTGCAATATATTTTTGATATTTTGCTCTTCTTAATTATCTTTTGAGATTTTTTTATGAAACTTTGTTAATTATTACTTAGTTAGGATCTTTCTTAATGGAATTTAAGGTTTTAATTAAATCAATCTCTAAAACTTGTTAATAATTCCTAAACTTGTCTCCTCAATTGAAATTTATATTGACTCTTTGAGATAATCATATTTTAAATGACTGCATTATATTAGTGAGTTTAAAATAGAATAATTATTTTTTGAAAATGCACTTTTGCTCAATAAACCATATAATGGCCATAATTTTTAATTTTATTATTAAAAATCACTAATTTTATGTTTTAGATTCAAAATATTAATATTTTAATCTTACTTAGAAATTTTTATAATAAGTTCTTTAATAAATCTAATTCATAAATTAGTTGTTTGAATAAGAATTTTAAAAATAATTATCTTTAATAATTCAAAAATACTTTAATAAATGTGTAAATATAAATGATAGAAAATACATAGAGCGGTTTATTCAATTTATCGTTCAAAAAGAGTAGAAAAACAATTATAAAAAATAATTATTTATTTTTGTATCTTCTTTCTATATTCTCATACATAAAAACTAAATTATATAAAAATAATCTCTTGCTTTGATAATTTTTTAAATATAAAATGTTTATATTTAAAATCTAATAAATTAATGATGCTTAATTTCCACAAAAACCCTTAGTTCAAATTTTACCCATATAAATTAAAACATATTTAAAAATTCTTGAGGAGTTTTAAGATTTTGATTGATCAAATTATTAAATTTTCTACTAAGACGTAATTAATTTTATCTAATTTAGATCATGCAAGGAATTTATTCCAAAAAAATAATTTAATTTTTTTTAATATCTAATTTTTATGAGATTTTTGAGTGATGGAATTTGTTTTAAAATAAAAATATATAACTTTCGTAGTACTTTTTTTTATCTTTCAGTTTGTTAAATTTTGTGACATTAGATCATATCATATTAATAAAGTTAATTGTTGTCATTTAAATTTGTAGATTCCTTCCTTTTATACTTTTATTTGCATATTTTACAATAAAATAAATAATATAGGTGAATATAACATAATCCTTAAATAAATAAAGACATCAATTTCAGAATTTTATATATTTTTAATACTTTTACAATTAAATTTAAATAAATAAATGAATTTGACGTAAAAACATTTTTATTAACCCTTAATAAAATATTTGGGCTAAGGTGACAAACACTCACCCTCCATAATGTATACTTCTAAATGTGTACTATGATAGAACTCGACCTCTTGAATAAACTTTTCTTAAGGACTGATTGTGGCTGAGTTTTAGTTTTCGAGATATCACACTGGCTAAGTCCAAAATTTATATATAAAATCATTAAATTTGGCTTTGAAAAAATTTTGAAATTTTTCTAAAAAATATCTTAATTTCCATAATTTGATAAATTTTAAAGTTATTGGGAATTATTTTTAGTATAAATTCCTTTCTGAAATTTTTATCAAGACCTTGCCCATTAAAATCATCATTTATCTTAATATATATTGATAACCTTTTTAAAATATATATTAAGATAAATGATGATTTTAATGGGCAAGGTCTTGATAAAAAAATTTCAGAAAGGAATTTATACTAAAAATAATTCCCAATAACTTTAAAATTTATCAAATTATGGAAATTAAGATATTTTTTAGAAAAATTTAGAAATTTTTTCAAAGCCAAATTTAATGATTTTATAAATAAATTTTGAACTTAGCCAGTGTGATATCTCGAAAACTAAAAGCCGGCCACAATCAGTCCTTAAGAAAAGTTTATTCAAGAGGTCGAGTTCTATCATAGTACACATTTAGAAGTATACATTATGGGGGGTGAGTGTTTGTCACCTTAGCCAATATTTGATATATTTTTGGGTATAAAATGCTACAACATCTAGGAATTTTTACTTAAATTTAATAAAAATAAAAGAAATCATTTAAGTCAAACATTGCAGCTAATTTAGAGAAATTGTGAAACCTTGTCCAGTGAAGTTCATTTAGACTCTTAAAGATTAATTTTACTTGGTGAAAAATGATATCAAAGTAGAAATTTTTGTCTCTGAGCACTTAATTTAAAGACAAGGAAATCAAATAAGAGAGTTTAAGTTTAATAAAACATAAATTTTACAGAAGCTAATAAGATGTTACTGCTATTAAAGAATTCATGTATTCACAATTTATCAAGTCAACTTATTCCTATATTTAGTAGTTTTTAATGTTTTTGTTTGAAATGAGTTCATTGTTAAATTATTAAGATCTTTACTGAAAATTAATACTTGGAATTTACATAAAATATATAAAATTGAAGATTATCAATCAAAACCCCAAAACCCCTTTATGAGGTTTATAAGTGCTTTGATTTGTAGGGAATTTGTTAGGGGTTGAGGTTATTAATAGGTTTTAATGTGAAATATATAGTAAATGTATTTAATTTAATCACTCAAAATGCACTTTTGGATCATGTGGGAGAGGTCTAAAGTTTATCTTGCTTTACCACAACTCTATCTGCTCTATTGAAATGTCTGATCTTGAGTTTGGTTTTATTATTATTGATTCTGCCATATGTTTTATTGATTAAGAGACTCTGGTTTTGTCTATAAACTACTTTATTCTTTGCTTAGCATCTTTCTCGCACCTTGTTGAGTAGTAATCGTTGCGTGGCATATCGCACTCTATTATTATTGCTGTTAAAGCCCACAAATCTCACTAAAAGTCACGATCTCTCCAGTCTTCTCTTTATGGATAGTACCCTTGAGTTCCCATTACAGTTTCAAGACTTGATACTTCCACTCTTTAGGCTCTGTTGAAATCGATTATTGCTTCTCTTACTGGTGAAAAATTTATCATTATATTTTCTGGCTTCAAATCTCTGTGAACAAATGCTAACTTGTGAAGCTCTTGAAAACCTTGAATGGTCTGAGTAGCTATTTATCCAAGCTACTTATAATTCCTTTGATCTGTAATGAAATCCCTTAGGGTGATTTCATAGAGTGGTAGTCTGAAATCAACATGATCCTTGGCAAGGAGAACAGCTCTAACTTGATCAAATAACTACACTCTTTGAACTTTGCTTGAGTAAGTACTTGATACTAATTTGTAAACTCCATTTAATATTTATTATTACTTAATAGATAGTTGAAAGTATACACCTTGTATGCATATTGATGATATTGATAACTTTCTAATCAAAGTAGTCTTCTTATATAAGGTAGCTTTAAAAGAATGTCTAGGTCAATTAAGGCAAGAACAGGAATCTTTTTATATTGGATTTTGATCTTGATCTTTGTGATTTCAGATGCTATTAGGTTGCGTGATTTCCTCACATATTCTGATTCACTAGCTTGTTCAAGCTCTACCACTTTCGAATATTCTCTTGCTTTTCTTTTGTTTAGTAGCTTCAATTCATCTTCATGGTTTTCAATCTCTAAATCTTTCTTGTGAGCTTTTAAAAGATGCTTCCTTAAATCTCTTGTATGCGCACACTGCTTATGGCACTCGAAGCAATCATACTTTCCGTCGATTTTATCATGCTTTAAGTAAAAAGTTGGCTTGGCTTCTCTATGCTCTTTCATATACCTATACTAACTAGATTTATGAGCGAAGTATTTATCACAGTTCACACAAAAGTAGACTTCTACTTCTTCAGCTTGCATAGGAATTTCAATAATAGCTTTCTCTTCCTCTCTGTCTCCAGCACACTTGTTTGCCATTTATTTTCTATTATTAAAATCTACTTTAATAACAGATACCTCAAGTGATAGCTCTGGTAGTTCTTTACTAAAGTTCATCTCACAGCTATCCCACATTTTATTGCTGCCAAAGGTAAGTCTCATTTAGTTTGATGGAAGTGCTGTTGTTTTTCTTAAAATGCTAGCGCTCATATTTAGATTTGAATTTAAAATTATAAAACTGCCTCTATAACTCATAGATCATATGATAACTTTTCAAGTCTATATTTTTCAAGGGAAGTTTTTAGAGTATTAGAGAAGAAATATTATTGCTAAGAAACGATCTGGCTCTAAATATAGATGAGAAAGTAACCATTTTTACTATCAATAATAAGTTGATTATAGTACGTACCGATTTAGGAGGTGACCTAATTAAGTACGTACCAATTTAAATTTAAAAATATGGAACTATAACAGTAGAAATTGATATCAATTCCTCTCAAGTTTGAAACCAGTTCTCAAAACCTTCTCCATATCCTTCTTAGAGGTTGACCTCCTATAGGATGCCCATATTTAAAAGTAAGTTTTACAGAGGTATATAATTGAAATCAATAAACTTAAATTTGAATATCATTTCTTAGATCTGGAAACAATATGGCGTCAATGAATGATGCAATGAAAAGAGTGCAAGCACAAGAATTGAGACAAAGATTTAAAAGCAAGGAGGATTTGGATCGCTACCTGGTGCAGCAAGGTAATGAACTCATAGTAACTCATCTTGATTACGTAGTTGGTTCGTTCCTGCCAACGATGGAAGGTACTAAAATATCATTTCTAAGAGCGATACTCTGCGAGGAGAAGAAAGCAACTTAAGTTTTAAAGTTTGCAGAGATTCCAAACTATCTATAAATCTCAGTGACTAACTTATATGATGATGCTATGAATGACCCAGAGGTTTCACAGTACCTGCCTACTAAGAAGAAGTTGTCAAATAAACTACTTGAAAGAAACTATTTCTTTGGCATACTTGCAACAATTAAAGGTGATTACTTGAAAGAAATTATTCAAGAGTCTCATAAGAAAAGGTACAGAATCTCTGTAAAAGATAAGGACAAACAAGGGATCAAGATAAGTGAGAGCTTCAGAAGCACCCTTATATTTCAAGTAAGATTTGTAGCTTAACTCTTTAGAAAAATCTGGAACTGGCATATTTTTTATGAAGGAATCAAAACCCCAAAACCCCATAGTGAGATTTATAAGTGCTTTAATTTGTAGGGTATAGTTGGGGTCTTATTGGGGTTAGTAGAGAAATAAGGCAAATTTGCAAAATGAGAAATAAAAATTAGCGAAATTGAGGTCTATTTATGATGAGTAATATTAAGATTTCTGCTTAAGCTTAGGTATAGTGCAAGTATTAATATAGACTTAGTCAAACCAGTACTGAATTATACAGCCATAGCAAGACTCCGACGCAAGAGTGCCTCAACTGTTAGGTATCATTGCTTGTTTGCTGTTTAGCATTATAACTTAGGCTCTTGAAAAGATCCTGCAAGAAAATAAAAGTTCTCACAGGTCCATATTGACTATCTCTGCGACTCTAAGACATTAAAGTATTGGGCTAACTTTTCTCTTGACTAACGAGCTGTCATGTTTCATCGCAAGTTTCCTGACATGCGTATTTCTCCTTAGACTATAGTCAATATTTATAGAAGAAATGACATTACTTTCAAAACTGTCAACAGAGTAAAGAGAATAATTAATTTTACAGTGCCATTTTATAGTAATAATTTAAACTTTATATATGATTAAATGCAGATAGCTATTACTAATAACATTAAGTTCATACATGATGATGAAGCAGTGTTCACATTCAACACTTTCATTAATAAGTCCTGGTATAAAAGTATGATAATATAGAAGTATATCATTGAAAAATAAAGGTTGCCTCTCACGCAATTTTAGCTGGTATTAGTGAAGATTCAGGTTTTAAGAGTTATGTGATTCACCCTCGCTCTATTAAGCGAGAGCCTTATATTGAGTTTTTGTATAAGCTAAGAGAGAAATATAGCAACTAAGAAATCATTTTGTTAATGATAGCTTATCAGTACATGGGACAGAGGAGTCTAAGAAAGATTATGAGAAAATAAACAAAACTCCTGTAAAAAACATTTCATATAACCTAAATTTTAATGGAATTGAATTTTACTAAAGTTAAATCAAGACTTACTATAAGAAGCTACTGCTGTATAATCTAAAGCATAATTTATTAATTTATACAGCAGAAAATATAAAAAGTAGTTGCAAGAGAGTGAAAAAAGATAAAAAAAATATATGTGGAAGATAGGAGAGAATAAATGATTATTAATAAGTTTTAGAATTAAATGAATAAAATATTTCAGATATTGAAAGGACCCTTAAAAAGGGTAAGGCTTCTCATTCCTTTATTCTTCTTTAGGTTTGAGAATATCGCCCTTCTATCAACCACCTCACATTTTTCACTTTGCTCTTATCTATCCAATGCAAGTGACCCTTTCTCGACCATGAAATTCTTTTTCTGCCAATAAAATACTCATTCCTAGCATTTCAAATACGATCTTCATTAATTTGATAGGCGTGCCACTCATAAATCTTCCCTTCACATCTTGCTGACAATCAAGTAATTATCAGACTTTCTAAGAAACTGCACGATTCAAGCAAGAGATTAAAACATGTGCAAGCACAAAATATGCAGAGGCAAATTGAAGATTTTCTCATTTCAACACTTGAACTAGGGTAATTCGGGGTCAATTAACTTGAATGCAAAATCAAAATATCGATTTAGTAAATGCCTTTCGAGAATATCGCCCTTCTATCAACCACCTCACATTTTTCACTTTGCTCTTATCTATCCAATGCAAGTGACCCTTTCTCGACCATGAAATTCTTTTTCTGCCAATAAAATACTCATTCCTAGCATTTCGAATACGATCTTCATTAATTTGATAGGCGTGCCACTCATAAATCTTCCCTTCACATCTTGCTGACAATCAAGTAATTATCAGACTTTCTAAGAAACTGCACGATTCAAGCAAGAGATTAAAACATGTGCAAGCACAAAATATGCAGAGGCAAATTGAAGATTTTCTCATTTCAACACTTGAACTAGGGTAATTCGGGGTCAATTAACTTGAATGCAAAATCAAAATATCGATTTAGTAAATGCCTTTCGAGAATATCGCCCTTCTATCAACCACCTCACATTTTTCACTTTGCTCTTATCTATCCAATGCAAGTGACCCTTTCTCGACCATGAAATTCTTTTTCTGCCAATAAAATACTCATTCCTAGCATTTCGAATACGATCTTCATTAATTTGATAGGCGTGCCACTCATAAATCTTCCCTTCACATCTTGCTGACAATCAAGTAATGATCAGACTTTCTAAGAAACTGCACGATTCAAGCAAGAGATTAAAACATGTGCAAGCACAAAATATGCAGAGGCAAATTGAAGATTTTCTCATTTCAACACTTGAACTAGGGTAATTCGGGGTCAATTAACTTGAATGCAAAATCAAAATATCGATTTAGTAAATGCCTTTCGAGAATATCGCCCTTCTATCAACCACCTCACATTTTTCACTTTGCTCTTATCTATCCAATGCAAGTGACCCTTTCTCGACCATGAAATTCTTTTTCTGCCAATAAAATACTCATTCCTAGCATTTCGAATACGATCTTCATTAATTTGATAGGCGTGCCACTCATAAATCTTCCCTTCACATCTTGCTGACAATCAAGTAATGATCAGACTTTCTAAGAAACTGCACTATTCAAGCAAGAGATTAAAACATGTGCAAGCACAAAATATGCAGAGGCAAATTGAAGATTTTCTCATTTCAACACTTGAACTAGGGTAATTCGGGGTCAATTAACTTGAATGCAAAATCAAAATATCGATTTAGTAAATGCCTTTCGAGAATATCACCCTTCTATCAACCACCTCACATTTTTCACTTTGCTCTTATCTATCCAATGCAAGTGACCCTTTCTCGACCATGAAATTCTTTTTCTGCCAATAAAAAACTCATTCCTAGCATTTCGAATACGATCTTCATTAATTTGATAGGCGTGCCACTCATAAATCTTCCCTTCACATCTTGCTGACAATCAAGTAATGATCAGACTTTCTAAGAAACTGCACGATTCAAGCAAGAGATTAAAACATGTGCAAGCACAAAATATGCAGAGGCAAATTGAAGATTTTCTCATTTCAACACTTGAACTAGGGTAATTCGGGGTCAATTAACTTGAATGCAAAATCAAAATATCGATTTAGTAAATGCCTTTCGAGAATATCACCCTTCTATCAACCACCTCACATTTTTCACTTTGCTCTTATCTATCCAATGCAAGTGACCCTTTCTCGACCATGAAATTCTTTTTCTGCCAATAAAAAACTCATTCCTAGCATTTCGAATACGATCTTCATTAATTTGATAGGCGTGCCACTCATAAATCTTCCCTTCACATCTTGCTGACAATCAAGTAATGATCAGACTTTCTAAGAAACTGCACGATTCAAGCAAGAGATTAAAACATGTGCAAGCACAAAATATGCAGAGGCAAATTGAAGATTTTCCATTTCAACACTTGAACTAGGGTAATAAGGGGTCAATAAACATGAATGCAAAATCAAAATATCGATTAAGTAAATGCCTTTCGAGAATATCACCCTTCTATCAACCAACTCACATTTTTCACTTTGCTCTTATCTATCCAATGCAAGTGACCCTTTCTCGACCATGAAATTCTTTTTCTGCCAAAAAAAAACTCATTCCTAGCATTTCGAATACGATCTTCATTAATTTGATAGGAGTGCCACTCATAAATCTTCCCTTCACATCTTGCTGACAATCAAGTAATGATCAGACTTTCTAAGAAACTGCACGATTCAAGCAAGAGATTAAAACATGTGCAAGCACAAAATATGCAGAGGCAAATTGAAGATTTTCTCATTTCAACACTTGAACTAGGGTAATTCGGGGTCAATTAACTTGAATTCAAAATCAAAATATCGATTTAGTAAATGCCTTTCGAGAATATCGCCCTTCTATCAACCACCTCACATTTTTCACTTTGCTCTTATCTATCCAATGTAAGTGACCCTTTCTCGACCATGAAATTCTTTTTCTGCCAATAAAATACTCATTCCTAGCATTTCGAATGCGATCTTCATTAATTTGATAGGCGTGCCACTCATAAATCTTCCCTTCACATCTTGCTGACAATCAAGTAATGATCAGACTTTCTAAGAAACTGCACGATTCAAGCAAGAGATTAAAACATGTGCAAGCACAAAATATGCAGAGGCAAATTGAAGATTTTCTCATTTCAACACTTGAACTAGGGTAATTAGGGGTCAATAAACATGAATGCAAAATCAAAATATCGATTTAGTAAATGCCTTTCGAGAATATCACCCTTCTATCAACCACCTCACATTTTTCACTTTGCTCTTATCTATCCAATGCAAGTGACCCTTTCTCGACCATGAAATTCTTTTTCTGCCAATAAAAAACTCATTCCTAGCATTTCGAATACGATCTTCATTAATTTGATAGGCGTGCCACTCATAAATCCTCCCTTCACATCTTGCTGACAATCAAGTAATGATCAGACTTTCTAAGAAACTGCACGATTCAAGCAAGAGATTAAAACATGTGCAAGCACAAAATATGCAGAGGCAAATTGAAGATTTTCTCATTTCAACACTTGAACTAGGGTAATTCGGGGTCAATTAACTTGAATGCAAAATCAAAATATCGATTAAGTAAATGCCTTTCGAGAATATCGCCCTTCTATCAACCAACTCACATTTTTCACTTTGCTCTTATCTATCCAATGCAAGTGACCCTTTCTCGACCATGAAATTCTTTTTCTGCCAAAAAAATACTCATTCCTAGCATTTCGAATACGATCTTCATTAATTTGATAGGAGTGCCACTCATAAATCTTCCCTTCACATCTTGCTGACAATCAAGTAATGATCAGACTTTCTAAGAAACTGCACGATTCAAGCAAGAGATTAAAACATGTGCAAGCACAAAATATGCAGAGGCAAATTGAAGATTTTCTCATTTCAACACTTGAACTAGGGTAATTCGGGGTCAATTAACTTGAATTCAAAATCAAAATATCGATTTAGTAAATGCCTTTCGAGAATATCGCCCTTCTATCAACCACCTCACATTTTTCACTTTGCTCTTATCTATCCAATGTAAGTGACCCTTTCTCGACCATGAAATTCTTTTTCTGCCAATAAAATACTCATTCCTAGCATTTCGAATGCGATCTTCATTAATTTGATAGGCGTGCCACTCATAAATCTTCCCTTCACATCTTGCTGACAATCAAGTAATTATCAGACTTTCTAAGAAACTGCACGATTCAAGCAAGAGATTAAAACATGTGCAAGCACAAAATATGCAGAGGCAAATTGAAGATTTTCTCATTTCAACACTTGAACTAGGGTAATTCGGGGTCAATTAACTTGAATTCAAAATCAAAATATCGATTTAGTAAATGCCTTTCGAGAATATCGCCCTTCTATCAACCACCTCACATTTTTCACTTTGCTCTTATCTATCCAATGTAAGTGACCCTTTCTCGACCATGAAATTCTTTTTCTGCCAATAAAATACTCATTCCTAGCATTTCGAATGCGATCTTCATTAATTTGATAGGCGTGCCACTCATAAATCTTCCCTTCACATCTTGCTGACAATCAAGTAATTATCAGACTTTCTAAGAAACTGCACGATTCAAGCAAGAGATTAAAACATGTGCAAGCACAAAATATGCAGAGGCAAATTGAAGATTTTCTCATTTCAACACTTGAACTAGGGTAATTCGGGGTCAATTAACTTGAATTCAAAATCAAAATATCGATTTAGTAAATGCCTTTCGAGAATATCGCCCTTCTATCAACCACCTCACATTTTTCACTTTGCTCTTATCTATCCAATGTAAGTGACCCTTTCTCGACCATGAAATTCTTTTTCTGCCAATAAAATACTCATTCCTAGCATTTCGAATGCGATCTTCATTAATTTGATAGGCGTGCCACTCATAAATCTTCCCTTCACATCTTGCTGACAATCAAGTAATTATCAGACTTTCTAAGAAACTGCACGATTCAAGCAAGAGATTAAAACATGTGCAAGCACAAAATATGCAGAGGCAAATTGAAGATTTTCTCATTTCAACACTTGAACTAGGGTAATTCGGGGTCAATTAACTTGAATTCAAAATCAAAATATCGATTTAGTAAATGCCTTTCGAGAATATCGCCCTTCTATCAACCACCTCACATTTTTCACTTTGCTCTTATCTATCCAATGTAAGTGACCCTTTCTCGACCATGAAATTCTTTTTCTGCCAATAAAATACTCATTCCTAGCATTTCGAATGCGATCTTCATTAATTTGATAGGCGTGCCACTCATAAATCTTCCCTTCACATCTTGCTGACAATCAAGTAATGATCAGACTTTCTAAGAAACTGCACTATTCAAGCAAGAGATTAAAACATGTGCAAGCACAAAATATGCAGAGGCAAATTGAAGATTTTCTCATTTCAACACTTGAACTAGGGTAATTCGGGGTCAATTAACTTGAATTCAAAATCAAAATATCGATTTAGTAAATGCCTTTCGAGAATATCGCCCTTCTATCAACCACCTCACATTTTTCACTTTGCTCTTATCTATCCAATGTAAGTGACCCTTTCTCGACCATGAAATTCTTTTTCTGCCAATAAAATACTCATTCCTAGCATTTCGAATGCGATCTTCATTAATTTGATAGGCGTGCCACTCATAAATCCTCCCTTCACATCTTGCTGACAATCAAGTAATGATCAGACTTTCTAAGAAACTGCACGATTCAAGCAAGAGATTAAAACAATGTGCAAGCACAAAATATGCAGAGGCAAATTGAAGATTTTCTCATTTCAACACTTGAACTAGGGTAATTCGGGGTCAATTAACTTGAATTCAAAATCAAAATATCGATTTAGTAAATGCCTTTCGAGAATATCGCCCTTCTATCAACCACCTCACATTTTTCACTTTGCTCTTATCTATCCAATGTAAGTGACCCTTTCTCGACCATGAAATTCTTTTTCTGCCAATAAAATACTCATTCCTAGCATTTCGAATGCGATCTTCATTAATTTGATAGGCGTGCCACTCATAAATCTTCCCTTCACATCTTGCTGACAATCAAGTAATGATCAGACTTTCTAAGAAACTGCACTATTCAAGCAAGAGATTAAAACATGTGCAAGCACAAAATATGCAGAGGCAAATTGAAGATTTTCTCATTTCAACACTTGAACTAGGGTAATTAGGTGTCAATAAACATGAATGCAAAATCAAAATATCGATTTAGTAAATGCCTTTCGAGAATATCGCCCTTCTATCAACCACCTCACATTTTTCACTTTGCCTCTTATCTATCCAATGCAAGTGACCCTTTCTCGACCATGAAATTCTTTTTCTGCCAATAAAATACTCATTCCTAGCATTTCAAATACGATCTTCATTAATTTGATAGGCGTGCCACTCATAAATCTTCCCTTCACATCTTGCTGACAATCAAGTAATTATCAGACTTTCTAAGAAACTGCACGATTCAAGCAAGAGATTAAAACATGTGCAAGCACAAAATATGCAGAGGCAAATTGAAGATTTTCTCATTTCAACACTTGAACTAGGGTAATTCGGGGTCAATTAACTTGAATTCAAAATCAAAATATCGATTTAGTAAATGCCTTTCGAGAATATCGCCCTTCTATCAACCACCTCACATTTTTCACTTTGCTCTTATCTATCCAATGTAAGTGACCCTTTCTCGACCATGAAATTCTTTTTCTGCCAATAAAATACTCATTCCTAGCATTTCGAATGCGATCTTCATTAATTTGATATAGGCGTGCCACTCATAAATCTTCCCTTCACATCTTGCTGACAATCAAGTAATGATCAGACTTTCTAAGAAACTGCACTATTCAAGCAAGAGATTAAAACATGTGCAAGCACAAAATATGCAGAGGCAAATTGAAGATTTTCTCATTTCAACACTTGAACTAGGGTAATTCGGGGTCAATTAACTTGAATTCAAAATCAAAATATCGATTTAGTAAATGCCTTTCGAGAATATCGCCCTTCTATCAACCACCTCACATTTTTCACTTTGCTCTTATCTATCCAATGTAAGTGACCCTTTCTCGACCATGAAATTCTTTTTCTGCCAATAAAATACTCATTCCTAGCATTTCGAATGCGATCTTCATTAATTTGATAGGCGTGCCACTCATAAATCTTCCCTTCACATCTTGCTGACAATCAAGTAATGATCAGACTTTCTAAGAAACTGCACTATTCAAGCAAGAGATTAAAACATGTGCAAGCACAAAATATGCAGAGGCAAATTGAAGATTTTCTCATTTCAACACTTGAACTAGGGTAATTCGGGGTCAATTAACTTGAATTCAAAATCAAAATATCGATTTAGTAAATGCCTTTCGAGAATATCGCCCTTCTATCAACCACCTCACATTTTTCACTTTGCTCTTATCTATCCAATGTAAGTGACCCTTTCTCGACCATGAAATTCTTTTTCTGCCAATAAAATACTCATTCCTAGCATTTCGAATGCGATCTTCATTAATTTGAAGCGTGCCACTCATAAATCTTCCCTTCACATCTTGCTGACAATCAAGTAATGATCAGACTTTCTAAGAAACTGCACTATTCAAGCAAGAGATTAAACATGTGCAAGCACAAAATATGCAGAGGCAAATTGAAGATTTTCTCATTTCAACACTTGAACTAGGGTAATTCGGGGTCAATTAACTTGAATTCAAAATCAAAATATCGATTTAGTAAATGCCTTTCGAGAATATCGCCCTTCTATCAACCACCTCACATTTTTCACTTTGCTCTTATCTATCCAATGTAAGTGACCCTTTCTCGACCATGAAATTCTTTTTCTGCCAATAAAATACTCATTCCTAGCATTTCGAATGCGATCTTCATTAATTTGATAGGCGTGCCACTCATAAATCCTCCCTTCACATCTTGCTGACAATCAAGTAATGATCAGACTTTCTAAGAAACTGCACGATTCAAGCAAGAGATTAAAACATGTGCAAGCACAAAATATGCAGAGGCAAATTGAAGATTTTCTCATTTCAACACTTGAACTAGGGTAATTCGGGGTCAATTAACTTGAATTCAAAATCAAAATATCGATTTAGTAAATGCCTTTCGAGAATATCGCCCTTCTATCAACCACCTCACATTTTTCACTTTGCTCTTATCTATCCAATGTAAGTGACCCTTTCTCGACCATGAAATTCTTTTTCTGCCAATAAAATACTCATTCCTAGCATTTCGAATACGATCTTCATTAATTTGATAGGCGTGCCACTCATAAATCTTCCCTTCACATCTTGCTGACAATCAAGTAATTATCAGACTTTCTAAGAAACTGCACGATTCAAGCAAGAGATTAAAACATGTGCAAGACAAAATATGCAGAGGCAAATTGAAGATTTTCTCATTTCAACACTTGAACTAGGGTAATTCGGGGTCAATTAACTTGAATTCAAAATCAAAATATCGATTTAGTAAATGCCTTTCGAGAATATCGCCCTTCTATCAACCACCTCACATTTTTCACTTTGCTCTTATCTATCCAATGTAAGTGACCCTTTCTCGACCATGAAATTCTTTTTCTGCCAATAAAATACTCATTCCTAGCATTTCGAATGCGATCTTCATTAATTTGATAGGAGTGCCACTCATAAATCTTCCCTTCACATCTTGCTGACAATCAAGTAATGATCA
>ARYC01020330.1:0-15062 GCA_000711775.1 Oxytricha trifallax
AAACATGTGCAAGCACAAAATATGCAGAGGCAAATTGAAGATTTTCTCATTTCAACACTTGAACTAGGGTAATTCGGGGTCAATTAACTTGAATTCAAAATCAAAATATCGATTTAGTAAATGCCTTTCGAGAATATCGCCCTTCTATCAACCACCTCACATTTTTCACTTTGCTCTTATCTATCCAATGTAAGTGACCCTTTCTCGACCATGAAATTCTTTTTCTGCCAATAAAATACTCATTCCTAGCATTTCGAATGCGATCTTCATTAATTTGATAGGGTGCCACTCATAAATCTTCCCTTCACATCTTGCTGACAATCAAGTAATTATCAGACTTTCTAAGAAACTGCACGATTCAAGCAAGAGATTAAAACATGTGCAAGCACAAAATATGCAGAGGCAAATTGAAGATTTTCTCATTTCAACACTTGAACTAGGGTAATTCGGGGTCAATTAACTTGAATTCAAAATCAAAATATCGATTTAGTAAATGCCTTTCGAGAATATCGCCCTTCTATCAACCACCTCACATTTTTCACTTTGCTCTTATCTATCCAATGTAAGTGACCCTTTCTCGACCATGAAATTCTTTTTCTGCCAATAAAATACTCATTCCTAGCATTTCGAATGCGATCTTCATTAATTTGATAGCGTGCCACTCATAAATCTTCCCTTCACATCTTGCTGACAATCAAGTAATTATCAGACTTTCTAAGAAACTGCACGATTCAAGCAAGAGATTAAAACATGTGCAAGCACAAAATATGCAGAGGCAAATTGAAGATTTTCTCATTTCAACACTTGAACTAGGGTAATTCGGGGTCAATTAACTTGAATGCAAAATCAAAATATCGATTTAGTAAATGCCTTTCGAGAATATCACCCTTCTATCAACCACCTCACATTTTTCACTTTGCTCTTATCTATCCAATGCAAGTGACCCTTTCTCGACCATGAAATTCTTTTTCTGCCAATAAAAAACTCATTCCTAGCATTTCGAATACGATCTTCATTAATTTGATAGGCGTGCCACTCATAAATCTTCCCTTCACATCTTGCTGACAATCAAGTAATTATCAGACTTTCTAAGAAACTGCACGATTCAAGCAAGAGATTAAAACATGTGCAAGCACAAAATATGCAGAGGCAAATTGAAGATTTTCTCATTTTCAACACTTGAACTAGGGTAATTCGGGGTCAATTAACTTGAATGCAAAATCAAAATATCGATTAAGTAAATGCCTTTCGAGAATATCGTCCTTCTATCAACCAACTCACATTTTTCACTTTGCTCTTATCTATCCAATGCAAGTGACCCTTTCTCGACCATGAAATTCTTTTTCTGCCAAAAAAATACTCATTCCTAGCATTTCGAATACGATCTTCATTAATTTGATAGGAGTGCCACTCATAAATCTTCCCTTCACATCTTGCTGACAATCAAGTAATGATCAGACTTTCTAAGAAACTGCACGATTCAAGCAAGAGATTAAAACATGCTGCAAGCACAAAATTGCGAGAGGGCTAGTATGGAGTTTGAATTGTAGTTGGTTCTCATTTGCAGTAGCGTGGACTCGAACTAGGGTAGTCGTATGGGTCAATGGTAACTTTGAATCAAATCAAAAGTATCGGTTTAGGTAATATGCGGCTTTCGATGATTCGGTCCTTCTGAGGATGCAATGGCGTGGCGACCGTCGCGAACATTTTGCGTACCTGTTGCTCTATATGTGCCAATGCAAGTGACCCTTTCTCGACCATGAAATTCTTTTTCTGCCAATAAAATACTCATTCCTAGCATTTCAAATACGATCTTCATTAATTTGATAGGCGTGCCACTCATAAATCTTCCCTTCACATCTTGCTGACAATCAAGTAATTATCAGACTTTCTAAGAAACTGCACGATTCAAGCAAGAGATTAAAACATGTGCAAGCACAAAATATGCAGAGGCAAATTGAAGATTTTCTCATTTCAACACTTGAACTAGGGTAATTCGGGGTCAATTAACTTGAATTCAAAATCAAAATATCGATTTAGTAAATGCCTTTCGAGAATATCGCCCTTCTATCAACCACCTCACATTTTTCACTTTGCTCTTATCTATCCAATGTAAGTGACCCTTTCTCGACCATGAAATTCTTTTTCTGCCAATAAAATACTCATTCCTAGCATTTCGAATGCGATCTTCATTAATTTGATAGGCGTGCCACTCATAAATCTTCCCTTCACATCTTGCTGACAATCAAGTAATGATCAGACTTTCTAAGAAACTGCACTATTCAAGCAAGAGATTAAAACATGTGCAAGCACAAAATATGCAGAGGCAAATTGAAGATTTTCTCATTTCAACACTTGAACTAGGGTAATTCGGGGTCAATTAACTTGAATGCAAAATCAAAATATCGATTTAGTAAATGCCTTTCGAGAATATCACCCTTCTATCAACCACCTCACATTTTTCACTTTGCTCTTATCTATCCAATGCAAGTGACCCTTTCTCGACCATGAAATTCTTTTTCTGCCAATAAAAAACTCATTCCTAGCATTTCGAATACGATCTTCATTAATTTGATAGGCGTGCCACTCATAAATCTTCCCTTCACATCTTGCTGACAATCAAGTAATGATCAGACTTTCTAAGAAACTGCACGATTCAAGCAAGAGATTAAAACATGTGCAAGCACAAAATATGCAGAGGCAAATTGAAGATTTTTCAATTTACCATCACTTGAACTAGGGTAATTAGGGGTCAACTTAAAACTTGAATGCAAAATCAAAATATCGATTAAGTAAATGCCTTTCGAGAATATCGTCCTTCTATCAACCAACTCACATTTTTCACTTTGCTCTTATCTATCCAATGCAAGTGACCCTTTCTCGACCATGAAATTCTTTTTCTGCCAAAAAAATACTCATTCCTAGCATTTCGAATACGATCTTCATTAATTTGATAGGAGTGCCACTCATAAATCTTCCCTTCACATCTTGCTGACAATCAAGTAATGATCAGACTTTCTAAGAAACTGCACGATTCAAGCAAGAGATTAAAACATGTGCAAGCACAAAATATGCAGAGGCAAATTGAAGATTTTCTCATTTCAACACTTGAACTAGGGTAATTCGGGGTCAATTAACTTGAATTCAAAATCAAAATATCGATTTAGTAAATGCCTTTCGAGAATATCGCCCTTCTATCAACCACCTCACATTTTTCACTTTGCTCTTATCTATCCAATGCAAGTGACCCTTTCTCGACCATGAAATTCTTTTTCTGCCAATAAAATACTCATTCCTAGCATTTCAAATACGATCTTCATTAATTTGATAGGCGTGCCACTCATAAATCTTCCCTTCACATCTTGCTGACAATCAAGTAATTATCAGACTTTCTAAGAAACTGCACGATTCAAGCAAGAGATTAAAACATGTGCAAGCACAAAATATGCAGAGGCAAATTGAAGATTTTCTCATTTCAAACACTTGAACTAGGCGTATATTAGGAGTCAATAAACATGAATGCAAAATCAAAATATCGGTTTAGTTAATGCCCTTCGAGAATAACGCCCTTCTATCAACCGCCTCACATTTCTCTCTTTGCTCTTATCTATCCAATGCAAGTAACCCTTTCTCGACCATGAAATTCTTTTTCTGCCAATAAAATACTCATTCCTAGCATTTCGAATACGATCTTCATTAATTTGATAGGCGTGCCACTCATAAATCTTCCCTTCACATCTTGCTGACAATCAAGTAATGATCAGACTTTCTAAGAAACTGCACTATTCAAGCAAGAGATTAAAACATGTGCAAGCACAAAATATGCAGAGGCAAATTGAAGATTTTCTCATTTCAACACTTGAACTAGGGTAATTAGGTGTCAATAAACTTGAATGCAAAATCAAAATATCGATTAAGTAAATGCCTTTCGAGAATATCGTCCTTCTATCAACCAACTCACATTTTTCACTTTGCTCTTATCTATCCAATGCAAGTGACCCTTTCTCGACCATGAAATTCTTTTTCTGCCAAAAAAATACTCATTCCTAGCATTTCGAATACGATCTTCATTAATTTGATAGGAGTGCCACTCATAAATCTTCCCTTCACATCTTGCTGACAATCAAGTAATGATCAGACTTTCTAAGAAACTGCACGATTCAAGCAAGAGATTAAAACATGTGCAAGCACAAAATATGCAGAGGCAAATTGAAGATTTTCTCATTTCAACACTTGAACTAGGGTAATTCGGGGTCAATTAACTTGAATTCAAAATCAAAATATCGATTTAGTAAATGCCTTTCGAGAATATCGCCCTTCTATCAACCACCTCACATTTTTCACTTTGCTCTTATCTATCCAATGTAAGTGACCCTTTCTCGACCATGAAATTCTTTTTCTGCCAATAAAATACTCATTCCTAGCATTTCGAATGCGATCTTCATTAATTTGATAGGTGCCACTCATAAATCTTCCCTTCACATCTTGCTGACAATCAAGTAATTATCAGACTTTCTAAGAAACTGCACGATTCAAGCAAGAGATTAAAACATGTGCAAGCACAAAATATGCAGAGGCAAATTGAAGATTTTCTCATTTCAACACTTGAACTAGGGTAATTCGGGGTCAATTAACTTGAATTCAAAATCAAAATATCGATTTAGTAAATGCCTTTCGAGAATATCGCCCTTCTATCAACCACCTCACATTTTTCACTTTGCTCTTATCTATCCAATGTAAGTGACCCTTTCTCGACCATGAAATTCTTTTTCTGCCAATAAAATACTCATTCCTAGCATTTCGAATGCGATCTTCATTAATTTGATAGGCGTGCCACTCATAAATCTTCCCTTCACATCTTGCTGACAATCAAGTAATTATCAGACTTTCTAAGAAACTGCACGATTCAAGCAAGAGATTAAAACATGTGCAAGCACAAAATATGCAGAGGCAAATTGAAGATTTTCTCATTTCAACACTTGAACTAGGGTAATTCGGGGTCAATTAACTTGAATTCAAAATCAAAATATCGATTTAGTAAATGCCTTTCGAGAATATCGCCCTTCTATCAACCACCTCACATTTTTCACTTTGCTCTTATCTATCCAATGTAAGTGACCCTTTCTCGACCATGAAATTCTTTTTCTGCCAATAAAATACTCATTCCTAGCATTTCGAATGCGATCTTCATTAATTTGATAGGCGTGCCACTCATAAATCTTCCCTTCACATCTTGCTGACAATCAAGTAATTATCAGACTTTCTAAGAAACTGCACGATTCAAGCAAGAGATTAAAACATGTGCAAGCACAAAATATGCAGAGGCAAATTGAAGATTTTCTCTCATTTCAACACTTGAACTAGGGTAATTCGGGGTCAATTAACTTGAATGCAAAATCAAAATATCGATTTAGTAAATGCCTTTCGAGAATATCACCCTTCTATCAACCACCTCACATTTTTCACTTTGCTCTTATCTATCCAATGCAAGTGACCCTTTCTCGACCATGAAATTCTTTTTCTGCCAATAAAAAACTCATTCCTAGCATTTCGAATACGATCTTCATTAATTTGATAGGCGTGCCACTCATAAATCTTCCCTTCACATCTTGCTGACAATCAAGTAATGATCAGACTTTCTAAGAAACTGCACGATTCAAGCAAGAGATTAAAACATGTGCAAGCACAAAATATGCAGAGGCAAATTGAAGATTTTCTCATTTCAACACTTGAACTAGGGTAATAAGGGGTCAATAAACATGAATGCAAAATCAAAAAATCGATTTAGCAAATACATTTCGAGAATAACGCCCTTCCATCAACCACCTCACATTTTTCACTTTGCTCTTATCTATCCAATGCAAGTGACCCTTTCTCGACCATGAAATTCTTTTTCTGCCAATAAAATACTCATTCCTAGCATTTCAAATACGATCTTCATTAATTTGATAGGCGTGCCACTCATAAATCCTCCCTTCACATCTTGCTGACAATCAAGTAATGATCAGACTTTCTAAGAAACTGCACGATTCAAGCAAGAGATTAAAACATGTGCAAGCACAAAATATGCAGAGGCAAATTGAAGATTTTCTCATTTCAACACTTGAACTAGGGTAATAAGGGGTCAATAAACATGAATGCAAAATCAAAATATCGATTAAGCAAATACATTTCGAGAATAACAGCCTTCCATCAACCAACTCACATTTTTCACTTTGCTCTTATCTATCCAATGCAAGTGACCCTTTCTCGACCATGAAATTCTTTTTCTGCCAAAAAAATACTCATTCCTAGCATTTCAAATACGATCTTCATTAATTTGATAGGAGTGCCACTCATAAATCTTCCCTTCACATCTTGCTGACAATCAAGTAATGATCAGACTTTCTAAGAAACTGCACGATTCAAGCAAGAGATTAAAACATGTGCAAGCACAAAATATGCAGAGGCAAATTGAAGATTTTCTCATTTCAACACTTGAACTAGGGTAATTCGGGGTCAATTAACTTGAATGCAAAATCAAAATATCGATTAAGTAAATGCCTTTCGAGAATATCGCCCTTCTATCAACCAACTCACATTTTTCACTTTGCTCTTATCTATCCAATGCAAGTGACCCTTTCTCGACCATGAAATTCTTTTTCTGCCAAAAAAATACTCATTCCTAGCATTTCGAATACGATCTTCATTAATTTGATAGGAGTGCCACTCATAAATCTTCCCTTCACATCTTGCTGACAATCAAGTAATGATCAGACTTTCTAAGAAACTGCACGATTCAAGCAAGAGATTAAAACATGTGCAAGCACAAAATATGCAGAGGCAAATTGAAGATTTTCTCATTTCAACACTTGAACTAGGGTAATTAGGAGTCAATAAACATGAATGCAAAATCAAAATATCGATTTAGTAAATGCCCTTCGAGAATAACGCCCTTCTATCAACCACCTCACATTTCTCACTTTGCTCTTATCTATCCAATGCAAGTAACCCTTTCTCGACCATGAAATTCTTTTTCTGCCAATAAAATACTCATTCCTAGCATTTCGAATACGATCTTCATTAATTTGATAGGCGTGCCACTCATAAATCTTCCCTTCACATCTTGCTGACAATCAAGTAATGATCAGACTTTCTAAGAAACTGCACTATTCAAGCAAGAGATTAAAACATGTGCAAGCACAAAATATGCAGAGGCAAATTGAAGATTTTCTCATTTCAACACTTGAACTAGGGTAATTAGGAGTCAATAAACATGAATGCAAAATCAAAATATCGCTTTATAAATGCCCTTCGAGAATAACGCCCTTCTATCAACCGCCTCACATTTCTCTCTTTGCTCTTATCTATCCAATGCAAGTAACCCTTTCTCGACCATGAAATTCTTTTTCTGCCAATAAAATAATCATTCCTAGCATTTCGAATACGATCTCATTAATTTGATAGGCGTGCCACTCATAATCTTCCCTTCACATCTTGCTGACAATCAAGTAATGATCAGACTTTCTAAGAAACTGCACTATTCAAGCAAGAGATTAAAACATGTGCAAGCACAAAATATGCAGAGGCAAATTGAAGATTTTCTCATTTCAACACTTGAACTAGGGTAATTAGGGGTCAATTAACTTGAATGCAAAATCAAAATATCGATTTAGTAAATGCCTTTCGAGAATATCACCCTTCTATCAACCACCTCACATTTTTCACTTTGCTCTTATCTATCCAATGCAAGTGACCCTTTCTCGACCATGAAATTCTTTTTCTGCCAATAAAAAACTCATTCCTAGCATTTCGAATACGATCTTCATTAATTTGATAGGCGTGCCACTCATAAATCTTCCCTTCACATCTTGCTGACAATCAAGTAATGATCAGAATTTCTAAAAAACTGCACGATTCAAGCAAGACATTAAACATGTGCAAGCACAAAATATGCAGAGGCAAATTGAAGATTTTCTCATTTCAACACTTGAACTAGGGTAATTCGGGGTCAATTAACTTGAATGCAAAATCAAAATATCGATTTAGTAAATGCCTTTCGAGAATATCACCCTTCTATCAACCACCTCACATTTTTCACTTTGCTCTTATCTATCCAATGCAAGTGACCCTTTCTCGACCATGAAATTCTTTTTCTGCCAATAAAAAACTCATTCCTAGCATTTCAAATACGATCTTCATTAATTTGATAGGCGTGCCACTCATAAATCTTCCCTTCACATCTTGCTGACAATCAAGTAATGATCAGACTTTCTAAGAAACTGCACGATTCAAGCAAGAGATTAAAACATGTGCAAGCACAAAATATGCAGAGGCAAATTGAAGATTTTCTCATTTCAACACTTGAACTAGGGTAATTCGGGGTCAATTAACTTGAATGCAAAATCAAAATATCGATTTAGTAAATGCCTTTCGAGAATATCACCCTTCTATCAACCACCTCACATTTTTCACTTTGCTCTTATCTATCCAATGCAAGTGACCCTTTCTCGACCATGAAATTCTTTTTCTGCCAATAAAAAACTCATTCCTAGCATTTCGAATACGATCTTCATTAATTTGATAGGCGTGCCACTCATAAATCTTCCCTTCACATCTTGCTGACAATCAAGTAATGATCAGACTTTCTAAGAAACTGCACGATTCAAGCAAGAGATTAAAACATGTGCAAGCACAAAATATGCAGAGGCAAATTGAAGATTTTCTCATTTCAACACTTGAACTAGGGTAATTCGGGGTCAATTAACTTGAATGCAAAATCAAAATATCGATTTAGTAAATGCCTTTCGAGAATATCACCCTTCTATCAACCACCTCACATTTTTCACTTTGCTCTTATCTATCCAATGCAAGTGACCCTTTCTCGACCATGAAATTCTTTTTCTGCCAATAAAAAACTCATTCCTAGCATTTCGAATACGATCTTCATTAATTTGATAGGCGTGCCACTCATAAATCTTCCCTTCACATCTTGCTGACAATCAAGTAATGATCAGACTTTCTAAGAAACTGCACGATTCAAGCAAGAGATTAAAACATGTGCAAGCACAAAATATGCAGAGGCAAATTGAAGATTTCTCATTTCAACACTTGAACTAGGGTAATTCGGGGTCAATTAACTTGAATGCAAAATCAAAATATCGATTTAGTAAATGCCTTTCGAGAATATCACCCTTCTATCAACCACCTCACATTTTTCACTTTGCTCTTATCTATCCAATGCAAGTGACCCTTTCTCGACCATGAAATTCTTTTTCTGCCAATAAAAAACTCATTCCTAGCATTTCGAATACGATCTTCATTAATTTGATAGGCGTGCCACTCATAAATCTTCCCTTCACATCTTGCTGACAATCAAGTAATGATCAGACTTTCTAAGAAACTGCACGATTCAAGCAAGAGATTAAAACATGTGCAAGCACAAAATATGCAGAGGCAAATTGAAGATTTTCTCATTTCAACACTTGAACTAGGGTAATTCGGGGTCAATTAACTTGAATGCAAAATCAAAATATCGATTTAGTAAATGCCTTTCGAGAATATCACCCTTCTATCAACCACCTCACATTTTTCACTTTGCTCTTATCTATCCAATGCAAGTGACCCTTTCTCGACCATGAAATTCTTTTTCTGCCAATAAAAAACTCATTCCTAGCATTTCGAATACGATCTTCATTAATTTGATAGGCGTGCCACTCATAAATCTTCCCTTCACATCTTGCTGACAATCAAGTAATGATCAGACTTTCTAAGAAACTGCACGATTCAAGCAAGAGATTAAAACATGTGCAAGCACAAAATATGCAGAGGCAAATTGAAGATTTTCTCATTTCAACACTTGAACTAGGGTAATTCGGGGTCAATTAACTTGAATGCAAAATCAAAATATCGATTTAGTAAATGCCTTTCGAGAATATCACCCTTCTATCAACCACCTCACATTTTTCACTTTGCTCTTATCTATCCAATGCAAGTGACCCTTTCTCGACCATGAAATTCTTTTTCTGCCAATAAAAAACTCATTCCTAGCATTTCGAATACGATCTTCATTAATTTGATAGGCGTGCCACTCATAAATCTTCCCTTCACATCTTGCTGACAATCAAGTAATTATCAGACTTTCTAAGAAACTGCACGATTCAAGCAAGAGATTAAAACATGTGCAAGCACAAAATATGCAGAGGCAAATTGAAGATTTTCTCATTTCAACACTTGAACTAGGGTAATTCGGGGTCAATTAACTTGAATGCAAAATCAAAATATCGATTTAGTAAATGCCTTTCGAGAATATCACCCTTCTATCAACCACCTCACATTTTTCACTTTGCTCTTATCTATCCAATGCAAGTGACCCTTTCTCGACCATGAAATTCTTTTTCTGCCAATAAAAAACTCATTCCTAGCATTTCGAATACGATCTTCATTAATTTGATAGGCGTGCCACTCATAAATCTTCCCTTCACATCTTGCTGACAATCAAGTAATGATCAGACTTTCTAAGAAACTGCACGATTCAAGCAAGAGATTAAAACATGTGCAAGCACAAAATATGCAGAGGCAAATTGAAGATTTTCTCATTTCAACACTTGAACTAGGGTAATTCGGGGTCAATTAACTTGAATGCAAAATCAAAATATCGATTTAGTAAATGCCTTTCGAGAATATCGCCCTTCTATCAACCACCTCACATTTTTCACTTTGCTCTTATCTATCCAATGCAAGTGACCCTTTCTCGACCATGAAATTCTTTTTCTGCCAATAAAAAACTCATTCCTAGCATTTCGAATACGATCTTCATTAATTTGATAGGCCGTGCCACTCATAAATCTTCCCTTCACATCTTGCTGACAATCAAGTAATGATCAGACTTTCTAAGAAACTGCACGATTCAAGCAAGAGATTAAAACATGTGCAAGCACAAAATATGCAGAGGCAAATTGAAGATTTTCTCATTTCAACACTTGAACTAGGGTAATTCGGGGTCAATTAACTTGAATTCAAAATCAAAATATCGATTTAGTAAATGCCTTTCGAGAATATCGCCCTTCTATCAACCACCTCACATTTTTCACTTTGCTCTTATCTATCCAATGTAAGTGACCCTTTCTCGACCATGAAATTCTTTTTCTGCCAATAAAATACTCATTCCTAGCATTTCGAATGCGATCTTCATTAATTTGATAGGCGTGCCACTCATAAATCTTCCCTTCACATCTTGCTGACAATCAAGTAATGATCAGACTTTCTAAGAAACTGCACTATTCAAGCAAGAGATTAAAACATGTGCAAGCACAAAATATGCAGAGGCAAATTGAAGATTTTCTCATTTCAACACTTGAACTAGGGTAATTCGGGGTCAATTAACTTGAATTCAAAATCAAAATATCGATTTAGTAAATGCCTTTCGAGAATATCGCCCTTCTATCAACCACCTCACATTTTTCACTTTGCTCTTATCTATCCAATGTAAGTGACCCTTTCTCGACCATGAAATTCTTTTTCTGCCAATAAAATACTCATTCCTAGCATTTCGAATGCGATCTTCATTAATTTGATAGGCGTGCCACTCATAAATCTTCCCTTCACATCTTGCTGACAATCAAGTAATTATCAGACTTTCTAAGAAACTGCACGATTCAAGCAAGAGATTAAAACATGTGCAAGCACAAAATATGCAGAGGCAAATTGAAGATTTTCTCATTTCAACACTTGAACTAGGGTAATTCGGGGTCAATTAACTTGAATTCAAAATCAAAATATCGATTTAGTAAATGCCTTTCGAGAATATCGCCCTTCTATCAACCACCTCACATTTTTCACTTTGCTCTTATCTATCCAATGTAAGTGACCCTTTCTCGACCATGAAATTCTTTTTCTGCCAATAAAATACTCATTCCTAGCATTTCGAATGCGATCTTCATTAATTTGATAGGCGTGCCACTCATAAATCTTCCCTTCACATCTTGCTGACAATCAAGTAATGATCAGACTTTCTAAGAAACTGCACGATTCAAGCAAGAGATTAAAACATGTGCAAGCACAAAATATGCAGAGGCAAATTGAAGATTTTCTCATTTCAACACTTGAACTAGGGTAATTCGGGGTCAATTAACTTGAATTCAAAATCAAAATATCGATTTAGTAAATGCCTTTCGAGAATATCGCCCTTCTATCAACCACCTCACATTTTTCACTTTGCTCTTATCTATCCAATGTAAGTGACCCTTTCTCGACCATGAAATTCTTTTTCTGCCAATAAAATACTCATTCCTAGCATTTCGAATGCGATCTTCATTAATTTGATAGGCGTGCCACTCATAAATCTTCCCTTCACATCTTGCTGACAATCAAGTAATTATCAGACTTTCTAAGAAACTGCACGATTCAAGCAAGAGATTAAAACATGTGCAAGCACAAAATATGCAGAGGCAAATTGAAGATTTTCTCATTTCAACACTTGAACTAGGGTAATTCGGGGTCAATTAACTTGAATTCAAAATCAAAATATCGATTTAGTAAATGCCTTTCGAGAATATCGCCCTTCTATCAACCACCTCACATTTTTCACTTTGCTCTTATCTATCCAATGTAAGTGACCCTTTCTCGACCATGAAATTCTTTTTCTGCCAATAAAATACTCATTCCTAGCATTTCGAATGCGATCTTCATTAATTTGATAGGCGTGCCACTCATAAATCTTCCCTTCACATCTTGCTGACAATCAAGTAATGATCAGACTTTCTAAGAAACTGCACGATTCAAGCAAGAGATTAAAACATGTGCAAGCACAAAATATGCAGAGGCAAATTGAAGATTTTCTCATTTCAACACTTGAACTAGGGTAATTCGGGGTCAATTAACTTGAATTCAAAATCAAAATATCGATTTAGTAAATGCCTTTCGAGAATATCGCCCTTCTATCAACCACCTCACATTTTTCACTTTGCTCTTATCTATCCAATGTAAGTGACCCTTTCTCGACCATGAAATTCTTTTTCTGCCAATAAAATACTCATTCCTAGCATTTCGAATGCGATCTTCATTAATTTGATAGGCGTGCCACTCATAAATCTTCCCTTCACATCTTGCTGACAATCAAGTAATTATCAGACTTTCTAAGAAACTGCACGATTCAAGCAAGAGATTAAAACATGTGCAAGCACAAAATATGCAGAGGCAAATTGAAGATTTTCTCATTTCAACACATTGAACTAGGGTAAAGGCGGTCAATTAACTGGCGGATATTCGTGGAATTTATAGATCATATACTCAAATAGCTCTAGATGACAAAGGAGATCGATTTGTTTAATAGTGGTCAAAGCAGGTCAGTGCTTCCCAGTGATATAACAAGGAGAGGTTAAAAGTTAATGAGGAAAATATTATGGCATGTCTTGTCGTTTTTAGGCCTGATTAACATGTTGATATTCCAGGTGTACCATCATTCTCTAGATAATAAGAAAAACCAAAGCAAAAGGTTGGCTACGATGGACCAGGCTTCAAGCCCTTATTAAGACCTAAGAGACCCCCTAAAGAGTTGTATTTCATGCCTGAGATGTCCTTCGATGAAGATACCGTGTTTATGATGCCAGAATTCGAGGAAGAATTTAATGTAACTGAAGGCCAGACATTTAAGGGTCATGTGGGTCCGGTTAGAGACATCTTGAAAATTAATCATAATGAGTTTGTCTCTTGTGATGATTCAGGCTAAATAATAGTGTGGAACAAAAAAGAGAACAAGATGAAGGGCTTTTCATTGAAATCAATTGGATCTAAGATTATTGAGAGTATGTTATGTCTATGTCTAACTGAAGATAGAGGGAAGTTCCTGATTGCTGGAATGTAACAAGGTCATCTATTAATGTATAACAGGTCTAAAGGAGGTAAGAAACTGATAAGAGATGCCACAAGAAAATAAGCAGATATAGTTGGAATAGCTGATTTAGAAATGTTAAGATCAAAATTCTTCGTTATACAAGACTCAAGATTCTACATAAGAATGTATTCAGCTGACAAGCTCTATTACGAGCACAAAGATGACTAAAGATTAAAAGCGCTGCTTGAAATCCCATAGAAAGAAGCAGTGGGTGATGCAGAAGTTGACGTTTACTATGGAGATAACAAACTCATTGAGTTAATGACCACAGAGTTTGCCTCAATAAATAGGAAGATGTTACTTTTATACTTTCATGCCTATCTTCACTCAAAATTGTAAATCTTTATGTGATTGATGGCGTCTAATCTAAATTGTTTTGTTGCTACAATGCAGCACCTATAGAGTGGCAATATCAAATTTAAATGCAATTTTATTTATGAATATTTTAATTAATCAACACCTGAGGTAGATTAAATTTGATCATTCCCCAACTTCAATTATGGAATTATCACATAATCGAATTGCTGTGGCAATGGGTCGTGATCTCTAAATAATAGACATTCATAATGAGCAAAAAGCTAGAATTCATCTAGAAGGTCATGAAGAGCGTATAAGATCTCTCACAATCATTATACTTTATTATGTATTATTAATTTTGTACGCACTCATAAATTTGTTCTGCTTTATTTTATTAAATGATGACTAGGTAAACCAAAATAGTTGCGAAATCCAGGCGAATGGGTAGACAGGAAATATATCAAAATACTGATTTCGTTATTTCAACTGGCGATGATAGAAGTGTGCGTATATGGAAAATTCCTCCCCCCTTAACCGCTAGAATGGAAAAGAAACTCATTGATGGATAATTAGTTGAAAGAATCAATGATCAAGAATACTGCATTTTAACTATAATTCATTCAGTAAATTATAAAGAATGTACAATTTGTGTGTAATTGTGAATTTATAATATAGAAACGAGGCACAATGACTGTATAAACTCAATATAATATTTGCATGAAGCAATTGCAACTGGATCTAAAGATGGAAACATTAAAGTTTACAACTTAATCATGAGTTTTAATAAAATTCCAAAAGAAAAGAGATGAAATATTTATTGAACTTAAAATCAATTCATAGATTAATTTACTACTCATTGTAAATATAAAAATAAAACTTTAATTATTTAAAT
>ARYC01020331.1:0-14116 GCA_000711775.1 Oxytricha trifallax
CAATTGCTTCTGAAATCTGGGCTTCAACTTGGGTTGATATATCTTCCTATCCTCAATGTCATGGTATACTTCTCTTCCTAGTTTGTCAGCATTGGCACTTTTGACGACTTTGGAATTCGGATCAAGCAAAATCCAGAGCTGATCTTCCAGCTATCTCGCAATACTTAACAGTCTTGAGCCCTTAGAGCACTTGGAACCAGCACTCCTTACAGCTTTGTTTTCCTGCAACAATTTATCAAGTAAGATATTTAGACAAGCGAATCTTGAAGTATGAGGTCTGTGTGGAATATTAACAAAGAAATTGGCAAGCGATTAAAGTATCATGGCAACACGCAGACCTTGAGATATTAAAGCTCTAGCTGACTGTATATGATGTCTTGAAGGATTTTATGGTTTTTTTGGCCTTGTAAGTACGCTACTTGAATTTACCAGGCTTACAGACGATAGAGGTATTAAAATCGACAACTCAGAATCTTTCAACTTTAAAGAACTCAAATATATCAAGGTGGATTCCTTTTAAGACTTTAAAATAGGAAAGCTGTTCAACCACATCACTGTTGTATTCGTTGATGAATGCCTAGAAAACTTTAGATAGACTCTTGCGGAGCTGCCCATTTAAATAGCTTTGAAATACAGTTGCCTTTAAGGGATTGAAAATCTTGAGTACTTGCTTAGGCATTCTCTCTATAGATCAGTTGAAATATATAATAAATTTTACCATCGGCGATCTCGCCATAACGCTTATTTAGTAATGAAAGGAAGGCTGTATTATAGAACAAGTCTTTGAGTTCTCTCAGTTGTTCAGGCAGTAGCATAAACTCGATGTAGATCTTTCGTTCAATTTCACCATCTGCAGTGTCTTCCAATACATCCGCTGCTTTCATTAAGCTCACCTACATTTTGCTTAAATTTTATAACTTACTGATTGGTTTGGAATATCCAATAGAGTGAATGGAGTGAGGGAAGACTTTAGATCCCAGTGCTCTCTTACTTTGAAAGAGTACTTCAATAAGTTGACTTAAGGTTCATGGTAGTTAAATAAATCATAAGCTAGGTTAATGCTAGTGAAATCAATTGGTTAAACTTATTTAGTAGGTATGTCTTGAATTCTTTCAGCTTCCAATCCCTCATTGTTTACTTGGATATTCATCTTTGAAGGAGAAGCAGGAATGGCAGTCTGAGCAACAATTAGATCAACAGTAGCTTCTTCAATCATAATTGGTTGATGCTTTCACTGTTAATGCAACTTCAGTGTGCGCTTAAGCATCCATTATCCACAAGGATCACAAGGAAGCAAATCGAACTGGCTTTTGGACTTCGATATCTAAAGCAATTATAATAAATCCTTACTTCGAGAGTTTGCCACTGCTCTAATCACTGGCTTGTTTCTACTAATATCTTAACATTAATATTATAATTATTATAGGTAATATTCTTCTTAGGAATGAGGACTAATAAGAGGTAAGTAAAAATACTATTGCCAAGTCATTATTATACTTACGGGCAGATTCACATATATTGAATTTGTGAATTTAAGTTAGTGATTTTAACTTATTACTATCAATAATAAGGTAAGTCAGACTGCCATTTTAAAGATATTACTGGGTAGATGTCACAACCCATTATAGTCTCCATAAGTCAACTTTCGATACTTATAAGTATGATTATGAATCACTTTGTTTAAGCAGAGAAATTTAAAGGAAATCACAGACAAGTAAGTGATAGGTACTTGGTTTTATTTTGAATTCAGATTTTATATAATTAACTATAAATAATTTATACTTAGATCTCTTATATACTCATAAACATCATTCTAACCCAACCACTCGCGTTGCTTAAACCTAGTCAATCTCTTTATAATCCCTTAATATATATGAATCACTTATCAGTATCTCCTTACAACTGCCCTATCAAATATTCAGTTAGGAAAGTCTTGGAATTTATGAGTCTGTTAGTATTTGCAACTTTAGATTTTCAACTTTCAGATCGGTAGGTCGGTATACCCAATTTCTGATCTGAGGACACTTTCCAGAGACCCTCCTCATTTCCCTCGGATGCACCATGAGGTCCAACCTTGGGTCTTAGATCTTCCCCAAACCACTCCTAATCGTCTAGAAATCCAAGCCTCATTACATAAACATACAATAAGTGGGTTTTAAAGTTAAGGAACCGCGGATTTAGAGGGGTGAGTGGATTTATTTTCAATTCCAAGTTTGAAAGTGGCTATACTATCTCTAAGGGATTATAGAATATGACTTATATTATTTTACAAAAATTATTTTCTAATCCTCTTCAAACCCTACCACCCCAACTTAAATGTTGTAAATACACTATAGAACGATGAAATAGAAGAAGGGAACTCGATTGGGGGTGGAAGTGGCTAAAACCCATCTTGAAATGTTTGGGTGCCCTTAACCGCCATTTTGACCATAAAAATTGAAGAAAATGGCGTTATATTTATCCATTGATTCTACCTTAATATATGCCCTTTAATAGTTCTAAGTTATCCAAATGTGTTATAATTGTTGGCAGGCTATATAATCACACATTTGATTAGCTTGAAGGTGAAAGCATAAATAGGAGAGACAATATCCTAAATAAGTTCAGCCTAAACTAGGGTATTTTTTATTTTCATAGTCTTACTGGAAAAAGTCTACCTCAACCCTAAAGACAGACCTCTATGCCTTTGCTCGGTCATGACCTTGGAGATTCTTTTACTAGGGCTGATATATATTTTAACTATTGAAATAAGGAACGAATAAACACGGGTAGAGTTAGAAGTTTGGATGGAAGAAAGTCTACCTTACAATTGGAAGAAGTCTACTTTTTCCTCTGGAAGAAGTCCACTTTTTCAACTGGAAGAAGTCTACTTTTAGGACTGGAAGAAGTCCACTTTTAGCTCTGGAAGAAGTCCACTTTTCAATTGGAAGAAGTCTACCTTTTGGAAGATTTCCACTTTTTCAAATTATCTCTAAGATTGAAATAATCTGAGACTAAATATATAAACTATAGTTATCCAAGTAGCTCCTCACTTAAACTATAATACAAATAATAGCAGGAGTATTGCAAAAATTTTAATGAGAGGGAAGGTTCGGTAACTCAGTATATTTTTCTTAGAATAGAGTATATTTGGATTATGTATAATGTAACAAACATCACTTTCAGTTAACCTTAATTCAAGTAAGAATTCCAAGATTGCCAACACTAGTTTTCAAAAATTGCAATTCTCTTTTTTCTAAGAATAAACCTACCTAGCCTTGCTTAAAAGCTATGAACTCAACTTAGAACTCTTCAATCAACTTGGTAGGAAGTCTTCAAACTTTGGAAGTTAAAGCTACCAAACTTCATAGTTGAATCTATCGACCAGCTAATACTATTAAGCTCTATACAAACTTTAGTTGCTTTACTATTATCATAAAACGAATGAGCTTAAAGAGTCCTTACTAACTTCCTACAACTTAGTACAAGTAGAGAGCTTTGATAAAAAAGTGGCTTTAAAAATCTTTTGAATGAAAAATTTCTTTGAGGCTTACTCAATAAGTTGAAGGTAAAATTTGAAATAAATGGAAGATAACTGGAAGACAACTTGTAAAGTCTTGATGTGATGTTTGTTACATAGATTAAAAGTCTTATACTTTTCTATGATTTTTCACTTAGCTGTAAGATGAATAATTGATATTCAGTTGACTCAATACTACCAATCATTCAGTAAAGTTATTTCTATACTAACAAACAGCAATTACTCTATAAGATTGTAGACCTTGAATCTAAGCCAAGATATTTTTTCCCTTAGCTTTATGAGAATTAGAAGTTAGATGGAAGATAAGTCGACAGTATCAATTACAGCAAGGTGCATTATCATTAAAGGTGATCTAAATAAAAATTGAACCAATACCTAGGAGGATTATTACTTTTATTTTAATTCAACATCAGCATTTTTCCTTGATAATTATTGACCCAAAGTCAAATTTCCCTTTAAACCTTCTTATTAGCCTAAGATTTCTTAAGAGTCAATGATGTTCGATCTGAAACATGCCTCTCTCATTTAATCTCCACTCTAAATTCACTTATATGCAATTTTCAGCTTGGGTTC
This sequence comes from Oxytricha trifallax, assembly GCA_000711775.1. Classification (NCBI taxonomy): domain Eukaryota; phylum Ciliophora; class Spirotrichea; order Sporadotrichida; family Oxytrichidae; genus Oxytricha; species Oxytricha trifallax. The sequence continues at coordinate 4,094 of ARYC01020331.1, forward strand.
TTAGAACCAGAACGAACTTGCCAAAATTAAAGTGTCCAAACTTTGCTTGTTTTTCTCAATAATCTCTATATAATCCTTAATTAAAGCTTACTATAAATCTCAAAATATCTCAAATTTCTAAAACCTTAAATCCGCCCTCTATTCTCAGGAAATCTAAGGGTTATCCTCTTGCTTTAGCATTCCTACTTCTTTCATAGGTGTCTCAGATCACTTAGCATACTCTCACATAGTCTGGAAGTGAAGGGGTAAGCTCTAACGAAACTTATGATCGAATTAGTAGTCATTTTGAGAATCTCGATTTTACCCCTCAAATTCATAGAAATTACACGACTAATCCGTAGGAATTTAATTCCTAAGAAATGACGTTAAATTTGGAAAAGTTCCACCTAACCTCTGTAAATCATCACAGTTCTCTCATCACTTGATCTCAAGTATCTAAACTTAAACATTGAAATACGTTAGACTGACTTGGAAGGTTTAGTGGGAGTAGGGATCGATTAATTTTATTTTCTAACTGTAAATGGGATTTGGTATGATTTCAGGCATATTTTATTTTGTCAGTTAAAGTTTAATCAATTAAAAATTAAAGCTATTCATAAAAACTAAGATGTCAATCTGAATAATTCGAACAAAAAGCAAGCAAAGTTATTCTTCTAATTAGTGCCCTGTTGATGGTAGCTCACAATCCTTGTTAAAGAGATGTGATAAGTATTACCACTTAAAAAAGGGATCACCCAAACTTTGATTATTAAAAGCACATCGAGATCCTTCCTTGAAGATTGGTTGAACAGGAATGTTAAGAGGAATGGAATCATTAACGAATACTCTTCTCCTGAATATATTAATAGAGAGATGCAGCCCTTAAATCATTTGATGATGAAGGCCTTAGATTCTTGGGGACTTGGCCTACTCCTGTTCTATATTCTTTGCGGAAGTTAACCTTACACAGTTGATGATATATTGGCATTGAAAGATAAAAATGCTACTCTCACCAATAGACCTTTTGAGATACTGAATCCTAAGTTGGATGGTCAGTGGTTTGTCATCATTAGAAACCTGTTGACTCCTGACTCTTTGCACAGATCCTCAATTCAGTCCTTGTACATGGATCCATTCTTCAAGCATTAGAGAGACTAAGTGGAAATCGACACAGTAACTCTTCACGATTACGAGAGCGACGACGAGTCAAATTCCTGAAGTCTAAAGCCCACTCGTCCAGAGAAGGAAGATCCCTGAAATTCTTCGTTCTTGACGAACAAAAATTAAACGAAAATAATTGAATAATTATAATTAACCACCATCTTATTTAATATGTATAAGTCTCCCTACTATCTAGTACCGGAATCGGTGTCCATTTTAAAGGATATCTGTATGTTTGAGTAGTACTTTAATGTGTCTGTAACAAACATCATCTATTAAATCGGTTATCGATTGGTAGAAGGTGAATTATTTTAGAAGTTTAATATCGTTTATGAGTATAATTCTGATCATTGTCTTAGGCCTCACTTCAACTCTAAATATTCTCTGCGGATTTAAAGAGACTTCCTCATAAAGGCGAGATGAGAAGACAAGTTGTCAAAGGATTAAATAGGTTATAATAAAGACACAAGAAAAGTTAAAAGTTAAACTATCAAACAAATTTATCAAATATAAGCGAGCATCTTTTATTAGCATCTCACTTTGATATAACCATAATTTCAATAGAGGAGACCTTCTGCTCCTTGTCATCATCTTCCTTCTTCTCCTCCTCCTTCTTCTCCTCTTCCTGAGTTGAACAGACGACACCCTCCTCGTCAAGCATCCACATCTTGGACTTCAAGAAGTCGGTAGTGAGATCTTCTTCATCCTCAACGATCAATTTAGCTTCTTGCTCTTGCATTAGCCATTCCATCGTAGGATAAGTGAAGGCCCATTCAAGAGTGAGAGTTTTCTTGGGCCCTTAAGATGTTTAAGTGGTGATTCTCTTGATCTTGAAGCTCTCCTGGAACCCAATAGTCAACTAGATCTGTCCCTTAAAATGGAGAGGCTTGTAATCTGCGACATTTAAGGCTTGGAGGTGCTCTGCAAGTTCCTCTTGGTTCACCATACACTGGAAGTTTGACTTGATGCCAAGGGGAATAAACAATACATCTCCGTCAGGGAAACTCTGGATCGCCTTCTCGATAGTTTCATCGGCAGGGATTTGGTAGTCGGAGAAGTCTCCCTCCGCTTGCACTTTGGTTTCCTCCTGGTCAGCATCCTCATCGTCATCGTCCTCGTCGTCGTAATGGTCTTCGTCGTCATAGGAACCTTCGTCGCTCTCTCCAGTGTGATGCCCTTTCAAAAGATAGTAGTAGAGATAGCCAAGTGAGAAATATCTCAAGGTCCTTTTGATTTAAAAGGAGTTTTGGGATACCATCTTATGGAAAGCTGCATCCTTAAGTTAGTTGAGGGGTTAGCACTCAGGCTCCTTAGTGAAGTCGATACCAGCGATATCCTCGTTCAGTTTGTCCTCTTTCATAGGAGACATCAAAGCCAGGTATGTAGAAATGAGTTTGCTGTTTTCAAATTCCATTTGATTTATTATTATAATTTGACTAGCAGAATTCTTTGTTAAAGATAATAATATTAGGGCTTTAATTAATCGTAGAAAGATCGGGCAGTTTAATTGTATATTGTTTCAAGATTTATATAAGTGTAACAAACATTACTCTCAGTTTTATAAGTCTAAGGCTCTATAGTTTTAGTGAAAATGCTTATTAAAAGAAAGATATAGGATTATTAATAGCAGTAATACAGATTCCCTAACTTAACTCAAACCAATAATCAATCAATTACTCTGAACTAGAGTGCAACCCCATCCTAGAGATAAACTCTAGGAAAGAGCTGCTGAGATTTTCGCATTTAAAATTAAATTTATTTGCTGTGCTGCTACTAGTCTCTCAAAATTTTCAAAAGTGAGAAAAATAATAGAAATAAAGCCTAGCTTACTTACCTTACCATTAGTTAACTGATGAAGTAAAGTAACTGGGCAGTACTACTATTTACTGTTCTCTGCTTTCTCTGTAAAAGTACTTATAAAAAGTTAAAAAGTAAAAAGTTCTAGGTGATAGAGGTTTAAGTTTCAGCTTAAATTTTTTAGGCTGGTTAATTTTTATTAGTAAAGTGCCAAACTACTGGCTTTACTTAAGAAAACTTAAAACCCCAGAAACTGCTGTTTGGGATACTGCCTGAGCCGATTTACGCTTGAAGCTTTTTTAGGCTTCTCTACAGTCAGGGTGAGTACCTAGGCCAAATAAAAACTTTACTTAACTGTAAGTTAACTTAAGTAGTTTCTAAATTTTAAAAAATCACTAAGAGTAACTCCCTTTTTACAGTACTTAAAGTTGCAAGTAGTTTTAGTTTTACTAAGAGTAAATTGAAGAAGGAGGAAAGGGGAAACCGTGATCATTAAATTGATTTTTAAAAATCTCAAATTATCCTTAGCGCCACCCGTTTGAATATTCAAATTCGTCGTCCTCGAAACGAGGTTAAATTCGATTCATTTTATAATTAATTTACAATTTATCGTCCTTGCCCGACAGCGATTGGCGAAAAATCTGCAGAGGAATGTAGCCTGAGAGTCATGTCACTGTGCAAGTTTAAAATCTTCTTTAAAACTGATCGTTTGTTTATTTGATACGATTCAGATTCTTTAATTAATTACCATGCAGACATTGATTAGCGAAACGCGAAGTTGAAAACATCCAGTGATTGCAACACTGCGATTGTACTAGAGCAAATGTAGCTTCTAAGTCATGTCACTGCCGCTCTTAATTAATTAAATACCCTAAACTGATCATTTGTTTCCTCTGTAATGATTAGACTTGCTCTTTAATTTAATTATCAAAAAATCAAAAGCCAGGAATTTTTAATCATCAGTCAGTACTGTAGTAAATCAAAAGCTCGATCCTTAAAGTTACTTTTCTATTATAAAATCAGGGAGTAGTGTAGTCCTCAAAAATCAAATTAAAAAGCTTTAAATTAAAACTTGTTTAATAATCAAAATCAAGTAAGTAGGTAAAGATTTATTTTTTTTTAATTAAATCAAGGGTTCTGTTATTAATGTTACTTGGGTTCTTTGTTAATGTTTCTTGGGTTCTGTTACTTTGTTTCTTGGGTTCTCTATTAATTGTTACTTGGGTTCTGATTGTATAAAACTGAAAATCATTGTTACTTTGTTCTTAGTTACTTTTTTTAATGTTAAAGCCTGGCCAGGCTACTAAAGCATATTAAATTTTTTAAAAATCTCCTAAATGGTTCTTGGAGTTCTAAATGATTTGTTACTGTTACTTTGGTTCTTACTGTTCTTTGGGTTTTTTAAAATTAATTAAAACTGGTACCTGGGTTCTTACTAGCAATATAATTGGGTTCTTTTGATTTTCTTACTAAGATTCTTACTGTTACTTTGAGGGTTCTTACTTGTTACTTAAAAAATTTTGATTTTTAAAAAGCTTTAAATGTTTAAACACAAAACACTTTGACTTTTAATAGTGGCCACTATTACTCAAGCTTTAGTTTTTACTCTTTAACCCCAACTGTTCCTTTTAGCTTAAAATCATTGCAATGACTTAGTACCCCTTGACTTTAGCTAATTTATACTTTTGCTCTTGAAAAAGCTGATTTTTAAATCTTTGTAACAAACATCACTTGACTTTTAAACTTAAAACTTGATTTTAATTAAATAGCTGTTAGCTTTAAAAACTTAGTAAACTCAGTTAATCTCCAGCGTTTTTGATTTTTAACTTTTTAACTAAAACAACTAGGCTAAAGCCAACTTTTAGGTCAATTAGGGATATAGGTAGGTAATATAAGCTGATAGCTGAATTTTCTGTAAAATTATTAGAAAACTAGTAAAACCTGAAATGCTGCCAAAATTTTCATTTTAGTACATCAAGTTGTTAAGGTACTTAAAAAGACTAAAAGTCTAGTTTGGCCTTAAAACGTAAAATTTGTCCTCAAGCCGATAACCAGGGCTAAAGGTTAGAAACCAGAACTTAGAGAAAACCTGAGTTGGTAGGGTAAACTAGGGCAGTTGAAAAAAATTGGGTTAGAAGAGAGCTAGGCTTATAGTTTTTAAATTTTTAGGTAGAGAAGTTTGTTACAAACTTAAATTAAATTTATAGTAGGCACTTAAAACTGGCAATTTATAGGGCAATAATCCAATAAATTTAATAATATCTTAATAAAACCAGGATTTTTAAAACTGGGATAAAATTAGTGAAAATTAAATAGAGAGGAGAGAATTAATATAAGAGAAAATTAGGGAGGAGAGTGCAGTGAGTTGATTTAAAACTTGCTATAAAAACTAAATAATCATTATTGCTACAAATAAACTTAAACTTGGGAAATAACTTGTGGAAATTATCTTCATAAAGCTTTTAAACGCCTTTCAAAGGAATGGTAGGAAATTAGCTTGGTTGGAGTTAGTAAAATTTTTCTAAGGTTGATTCAGATTTCATTATGAAGCCTTGTTTTGAGACTAAGGCATCTTGGATGTCCCTCTGTGAGACTAGGTTGCTTCAGTTGAAAGTACCAACGCCTAATTCCTGTTGTTGACTTCATCAATTTCAGAATTGATATCATTAAGGTTTAGATTATTTCCTGCTTAGAAATCAAAGTCATTGAATTATTAATTATCATGTTTATTATGGAACATTCGACTTTCACCAAAGTTTTTAAATTAAGAGTTCTATTTTTGGTTTTGGTGACCTACGGATGCTTTCACTTGATTATGTATAGGTTGTTTATAAATTCCATTACTAGGAAAGATTGGAGGTTATGTAGTGAAATAGCTGTCTTTCTCAAAATCTCAGTGGTCCCTGGGTATGCTTGCATCGCTCTCATAGAAATTCTAAGTTCTTTGTTGATTAAATCTATTTGGTTCATACTCGTCTTTACTTTAATCTTCGTCATAATCTTCTCCTACTTCTTCATCATCATTATGAATCGCTTATTGATTGCCTGAGTCCTCTTAGTGCTGCTTCTGATCTCTTGTGTCAAGTGCAAAACCACCTCCTTCAATTTGCTGATGTTAATCGTTGATTCTATTTGAAGGATCATTTTGATCAATGAGCTGGTCTTTATGTTTAGTGTTGGTGCCTAACATCTATTAAACTAATTTAATCTCTTTTGAATTATTAGTCACAGGATCATTCTGTTAACTATTCTTTTGCACCTTCTTCTTTGCTTTGCTCTTTTTTCTTATTTAGCGTCTAACTCTTGAGTTTGCTGAAAGGTTCAACTTATAATTTATTCTATTATATCTAAGTTGGAGTGAGTTAAAGACTGTTTGATTAGAATTGATTGATTTAAGGAGTACCAGTGTTAAATTGTTGTTATAGAGAAATGTTGTAATTTGGTGTCTGACTCATAATCCCTCCACCACTGTGTTTCTTTAGAGAGGAGGAAGAGGAGTCCTGTCCACTTTTTATCTATGACAAGTTCTGGAGAGTTTATTTGCTTGCAAGTTGGCTTTAGTTTGGCTGCTTTAAACTAATCTTTGTATCTCTTTTTCTTTGAGAATCTGAAAAGCTTTATTGATGTTACTAAGTGTAGCTACCATCAACACGATTCCTTTATGGAGTGAGTAGGTCATTATCATTATGCGCATATGTGAGTGAAAGCTATCTCTATCTTTGCCCCAATATATTATATTCGCTCAGGCTGTTTTCCTACTTTAGTTGCTTGTGAGTATTCCATTAGTATTATTATTGAACTGTTAAACAAAGCTAGTCCATATTAGAGATGATGAACTTATGCACGCTGCCGCTGTAACATTTTTTCAGTTCCTGAGAGCTTACAGGAAAAGTCTCTAATTTTACTACACAGTAGTCATCATAAGGTCGATTAGAATTTAAGGTTTTGAGTGCACTATTGTCCAAAGGCGTCAATTTAGTTAATTTCTCAAACAGGCGCAAGTACTTGCAATTATGGTAAGGATCTTATAACTTTGAACTTTGATGGAAACTTTCAGTTTTTTTATTTTGTTCAAACTATTATTTCCTCTTGTAAACATCATCAATTATATCTTCAGTAAAACTGTCTTTAGTTCTGGAATAGTCTAGCAAATTAGATGTTGCAGAATTGAATGATCTCTCTTCAGAACAAAGTAAAACATTGAGGATATTGTATCGTAAGTCAAATGGTATTTCATAATTCAGTTGAATATCCTCTTTCAATGCATTGTCTTCTATCTTATTTAATTTTTCTTTTCTATACACAAAGTTAGGAAATTCAATAACTTACAATGATAATATAGACTCGAATACTTAAGGGACAATTTTTAGAAGGGTTTAACGGAGAGTTTTTTATATCTGTATAAGTAGAGATTCTATAGCTTAGACTCGTTGGTTTTCTTCCCTTCAAATGTTTTATTGAATTCTTTCATAATTTGAACTGATTATATCATTGAGTCCAGATAGTATGCTAAACTATAATCTTGAGAATAGTAATCAATATATTTTTGCACTTTTTCCCATTAAGTTTCTATAGGAAGTTAAACACAAATACTTACTTAGCTATTACCCATTGAGTTTTTGGCAAAATTCCTGAAACTTTGTACATTAGCTCTATTTTCGGGCTTAATTTAGTTGTATTTATATTGACTATCCTCATAATATGAATAACTGTCTAACTTTGGGGTTGCCATAGTGTCAATAAGTATCATCATATACTTTTCTCCTCTGCTACACAATAATCTAACTCTTGAAAGTTATAACTATAAAAAGTTAAGGCTTTGTATATTTACCAACTAAAGAATTTGACATAAAAGTCTCTTAGTCTATACTAGTAATCCGCAGGAATTTAATAGATAGTTTAATGAGGCTCTTAATCCTAGAGTTACACTAAGTAGAACCTTATCATATACGGCTTGCTGAGGCCTATATCGAATTCTTCACTTGCAAATCACTCATCAATCAGGTTTTCAATTATTTGCTCTTCTTTACCTTTAACTACTTCAAGTCTTTAGGGTATCTGTATAATTCCTCTCCTCATCGACATGGCCACTAGATAATAATCTTCATTTTCTCTTACAACGGCGAATTATGATCTAGGGATAGGATTATCACTGTAAAAGTAAATGAGCTCCACAATGATTGAATTCTCTCCGAATACGTAATCACAAAAAGTATCCCTATTGCAGTAATGAAGTTTATAGATAGAAGGAAACATCTCCAAATTCTATTCTTCTGTATATTTTTCCAATATCCTAATTCCTTTAAACGGTTGAAGTTTGAAATTGAAGACTAAGGATTGAAGTACTTAGCATAGTGGAAAAACCAGTGGGTTTAAAAAACACTCACTGGTTATATCTTCAGGCTTTGAAGAATAAAATGCGGCTAAGAGCATGAAAGCCGCTCTTAAATCATTATAAACCGGTCCATTACAGAGTATATTTAACAGTCCAAGAAGTTCATTGGGGTATGAATAATTCTAGGGGTTCTTATGTATCTAAGGCTTGAAAACGTAATCTGAATTGAAAGCCTAATGATAATTTCTATGCTTAGAAAAATTTGGTCATTTTACTCTATTTAGATATTTAATGCCTAAAAGAGGTATGCATAAGGCGATGTTAGTTACAGTCGAAGAATGGTGATCCGGTGAACATTTCCTTCTTATCTACATCACGATGTTCATTAATATATTTATTGAAGTTTATAGCGTAATCCAGAGTGCCCATTAAATGTAATGTCTCAGATTCAGAGAATTACGGAGTAGGAAAATCACGTATTTCAAATTGGTGTAATGTACTATCATAATCCTTATCAGCTAATATATTTGCTTTGTAATTCAAGGATAATTTCTTTTAAGCTTTTATTTCAAGACGATCATAATTTTTAGTTTAAGCTTTAAGCTTTGAAGCTTTTGTAATTGAATCCTTGCTCGTTAGTTTATAGCTATCGGGATCTATTTCAATAGCTGCACCCGATTCTCTTTTTTAGAAATAAATTTCATCTGAAACAAGACCCTTATTTTATTAAATAATCTTCTCTTCGTAAGTCATTGACTGCTTTTTGTTTCTTTCAGTTAGTGATCGTTTTTAGAAGCAGTCCCACATTTTTTTACTTTTCTATTCTTTCCTAATCGACCAATTCTATATTGAACACATTGTTTACAGGCATGTCAGTGTTTAGGATTGTAGCGAGGGCAAGCCAATATTTTTGCTTTATGAATTCGTTCAGCTTTTCCTCGAACTTTTTAAAAAGTTATTCACAGGAATCTGCTCGTTATTTATAAGTGAGCGGATTCACTCTTAATTTATTGATTAGAGTTTGATAATCGAGGAGTTAATCCTCTAAATAAACTTAAATTGCATGGGTATCTTTATTCAGAAGTTTAGGTTATTTGTAAGTGACCTGCGTCATGGTGTCCAGAACTTAACCAATATCCTAATAATCCATTATCATCAGAATCAATCAATGCTAAATTTAGTTTGAATTTTCGATTTTGATTGTTATTAGGATTCTAATTCATGATTGAAGATACTAAATTAGAAGCATATTAATCTTGTTCGATAGATTGATTAAGAAGATCCTTTTAGTTGATTTTATAGGCATTCAAATTATCATTATTCTAGAAGTTTTGAATATCGTTCCCTTCTTCATTGTGATATTAACCCTCAATATTTAAATTGATTTCGACATTCATCTTGATTTTAGTATCTTATTCTTGCTACTCTTGCTAGTCCTTTTCTTATTCTAAGCTGTTCATATTATATGATTGACGAATTCTACATTTGCTTAACATATTTCTTTTTACTTTACGAGTCATGAATTGAATAAATTCTCATTTAAATTATTGTCTTTTTCATAAGCTTTGAAGTAATCAGCATTATGGTCAAAGCGTATGTATTTTAAATCAGTGATCTTGGTATTTAGTATATTCTTAGAGATTTTCACAATTTTAATATTCTGAAATGAAGTGTTATTTAACTTTTTGTTTGAAAGAGCATTTTTAAAAGGTAGAATTGCAAGTTGGTTAAGTTCAAGCTCGCTTTACTAT
>ARYC01020332.1:0-11200 GCA_000711775.1 Oxytricha trifallax
AAAGTGAAGAGTGGTTTAACTCCTATTCTCGATAAAATATCAAAACTAAAACTGGAATCTTCGAGGAAGAAGTCTATTGACCTAGGTGCCGAAACCAAGTTGGAAAGTCGGTTTGCGGTCACTCCTAGGAAATTAAAACTCTCAAGTAGCTTCCAAAAAGACTCATCGAACCCTGGGTCAGAGCAGGGAAACTTGCAGAGTGAAAGGGGCTCTTACTAAAAGCTTTGGCCCCAGCTATTTATAGACCCTCACTTGAAAAGCATTAAGGAATACTAGAGCGAGATGAAGCAGAACCTGGGACACTATGGGATAAGTGAGAGAGTTGTCAATTAAGAATAGCTCAGCTAAGAGATAGCAATTCTCAATGTCTTATATTGCTGCGATTTCCTAGGATAGAATTATCTCCAGTCAAGTGATAGAAGGAGCTTTTGACTCAGTTCTCTTTGAAAACTTTATCTACCATACCTTACGCAGTGTAAGAACTGACAAAGAACTACACTCTAAGAAAGTGGTCCTGCTGATGGACAACGCAGTCATTCATAAATATTCAGAGATGTTAGCCACAGCCGGAAAGTTCAAAGTGAATGTGCTCTTCAACGCCGAATACTCGCCTTGGCTCAATCCAATTGAGCAGTTATTCTCCTTTACAAGAAGGAGATGAAGATGGACACTATTCAGAACAAGTAAGTTTTAATGGGCTTTACACTTTTAGGCAGCAATTGGTGAAGAGGGTTGCAGAAATCGTTCAGAATTTAAGAAAAGAAGGCATCCAGGAGATGTGGGCATTCAGTATTAAGAAGTGGATTCACACTCTTCGGTTCGGTTTTGTGTGATGATGTTTGTTTCATAGCTGAAGTAGTGTATAAAACCTGTTTCCCTTTACAATTTCCCATGTCATGTCAGTTTTAAATTCATCGCAGATTATTATAATTAATAACACTATTTATATTTTACTTAAAATGTCCTAATTCACTCTTTACAACACTCGATTCTAAAATACTGCTTCTATTTCACATTTGCTCTCTTAAAATGGCCACTTCCTTAGCGATTCTACTTAGTTGCATTTGCCTTTATATTATCGCAATCATGCATGAATGCCATATTTTGGCAAAACTTCCAAATTTTAATGGAGTTACTCTACTTTCAAGCCCCTTTTCGGTAAATGAGAGAGGTTTTTATGAAAAAGTCCCTATTTTGCTCTAAACTACGTAAGTCTCTAAAATCGCTAAATTGGCAAATTTCCCAACTTCCCTAATTATACAGACCCCTAAATTTGAGATGTATCAATTTGTACAAATACATGTATGATTTTGACTAGTCCCCTAAATTTTTTGACCAACTACTAATAAAAAAATGACACATGGCAACAAAAACACAGGGGTTTTGAAATTGAGGGGATTTGGGTTTACGCATTTTTCCATTGGTCTAATTATATTATTTATTTATTTTTAATTTTATTTTCACAATTTCCTGATTCAATTCTATTTTAGCAATATTAACAATTTTCTAAATCAATGAGTTTATTTATATTTTTAAAATTGACAACCATTAAATTTACACAAGATTTGTATATTCTTTCTAAAGGCCATTTCTACTATAATGAGTATGTTAGATCTACTTTGAGAATAATTAGGAATAATAAACAACAAATTAAAAATAAGTAGGCAACTTTGAAAGTTTAAACAGTTGAGCAGCTTATATGTTCAGAAATAAGCTTATTTTTTTTGAGAATGCTAAAGAGTAAGCCTCTGAAATCTTTAGTTGAGCTTTTAATGCACAAGAATTCAGCTTTTTTTAATAAATACAATTGTATTGAGTCTTTGTGCCATAAGTAGTGGTTCATATTTATGTTTAACTCTCTGGTTCTATTCATTTGAAAACACTAATAATCATTAAAAGCAATTTTAATTTATAAACTTCAGAATTATTGCTTATAATTTTATTGGCCCATAACTATAGCCAAATGGGTGAATATTAATCATTTAAATAAAGAATTTTGAACTTTACTTGAATTAGAAAATATAATTCTCTTCAACGCTCTAAACTAAAAATTAAATTATTATCTATAATGTTATTGTAGGAATACATTTGATTTGGGAAAAATTAATTAAATAAATATTAAATTCGTGGCAGTTAACTTTCTGGAAACCTTGAAAAATGGTACTTGTTTGAAAGAGAATTCAAAATCAGCTGGACCTTATATTGGCGGTACCCCTCTGTCGCATCCCAGAGCGAGATAACTCAACTTTAATTTTGGCATTAAAAATAAACTAAACAAATTATCAAATATTAAAGTTGAGTTATCTCGCTCTGGGATGCGATAGAGGGGTACCGCCAATAGTAAAGTCCAGCTGATTTTGAATTCACTTTCAAACAAGTACCATTTTTGTCTAGGTTTCCAGAAATTTAACTGCCAATAATTAAGATGAATACATATTTATTTTAATTTATTTTTCCCAAAGCAAATGTATTCCTACAATAATGAAAGAAAAAAATAAAATGTAGCTACTTAATGTTATTTTACAAATTATTAGTTAAATATAATATATTGTGAATAATTAACTATGATTTATTATTATATAATTTATCTACTTTTCTTTTAATTTAACTGTATTATCTTGATAATATTGCAGTTATATTTTATATTTTACAATTAACTTTTATGGTCATTAATTTATACTCTTGGAGAAGATATTATTGCATCTAATGATGACTATTCTAGCTTAATCAGAGTGTTCAAGAATGTTTTTAAGAATAAGATTTTATATTTAAATTTATTTCAATTATATTATTTTTTAAAAAATTATTATAAAAAGGTATTTATTCTTATATTGTCAATATATTTTATTGATAAAATTGTTTTAATTTAAATATAAATACCTTATTATTACTATCGATGCTACTCTATTTCTAGATTTCTTAATATATCATAGATAATCTCCTGTTAGGTGAATGTTGTCAGTTTAGAATTGATCCAATGTACCAATAATTTCAATGTTTTTTTTTGCCAAAGTTTCTTCTATTTAATTAAATTATATGAACTTTATTCGTTATCAACATGCTAGTATGGTTTATCTGTGCTTTTTACTTAGAGTTTTTGCTCTATTTTGATCTTAGGTTCTTGTACTTACTGCAAATTGATTGGAGCATTTTACAGAATGAAGAAATAATGAATATCACCCCAATTAAGAGATTATGCATTCTTTATGGTAAGTTATGAATCACAAAATAGAGAAGTTTTTATTATTTTGTAGCATTTTAAGTTCTTTAGTTCCCCAAGATGAAAAGATTTTTAGTATTTTAAAGATCAGTTTGTCAGTAAAAAGTCTCAAATAATAGTCTACAGTGATACAAGGTTTTATATTGATTTATTGCAGTATTTATTTATAATATTAATATATAATTTTTAATTTTGTGTTATTGTAAATGTATTAAAAAGATAGTTATTAAGCTGAAATAAGAACATCAATTATGGTTTTGCTCTAAAATTGAAAAATGCATAAGTTTCAAATCTTAAGCAATTTATAAATTATGTAAGATTAATGATTATACTAGAAGAATATTTATATTTACTATTTTTAAAATACTACTAAATTAAATAAACTTATTATTCTATCAAAATTGTAGGCAAATATTCAATATTTTCTTGTAATTTATTTCATAATTTATGTCTCTAATAAACATTAACTTGGTTTTCAAAATAAAACTAGTAAAATTAGACTCAAAGCTTTGATAATTTGCATTTAAAGGATTAATTTATGAGAAGCCAAAACTTCTTGTTTATTTTTTTCTGTTGAATATTTATGATTTTGACATTATAGTTTTTCTATTAAGTTTTTTAATTGACTTATTTTACATTAAAAAACTTAAAAATTCAATTTTAACAATCAATTTAGTGGGATAGGTTGAACAATGACAAATGATAACCAATGAGAAATATAAAACCCCGTTAGTCAATTAAGAATGAAGATTGGGGATTAAGAATAATGAAATTAAGAATTAATTATAATTGGCGTAAATTATTAAAGTTTTGGCTAATTATTAAAGCCATTGGCTCGATTAATTGTCTCTATAAATTAAACCAATCAGGGTGCGTAAATTTGTTTTTAGCCTAATTATATTTAATTTCAGCCAAATATAATTAATTCTTAATTCCATTATTCTTATTCCCCAATCTTCATTCTTAATTGACTAACGGGGTTTTAATAGCTCTTATCATTTTTTGAGCATCAGAAAATTATCTAGACTTAGGATTTTAAGTAGTGATAACTATAGAAAATTATTTTATTTTAATTACAAACATACCTCTTAGTTAAGATAAGATACATCAGAGAAAAATGTTTTAGTAATACTAATAATCTAAGAATCCAATCTATTTTTTATTTATTACAAAATTGAGAATGAAAATATTTAGTCATTTTAATTAATACGATGATAGCAATTGAATTAAAGCCATTCAAGCGAAGGAGTTTTTAATGATAATAGCCATCTTATTTTTCCATTAAATTCTTATTCGATTCAATTTATTTATTTATTCAGAAAACCAATTATTTTTATATCTTTCTAGTCGGTCTATAAGTTCTCCTGAAATTGTTTGGAAACTTTAAAGAATTACTCTTAACTTATGATGCATTCTTGTGGAAACTTGATTATATAATATTTTAAGTTAATTTTTCCTAAAATTCTATATATATATAAACTTAAATTTCATTTAAATCCAGAAATTATGTTTGAATACTTGCTTTAATTTTTCAACTGTTGCTTTATTTAACTTAGAGTCGACTAAATTGGCTCTTATGAGCTAGAGATTATTCAAAGTAATCTTATATAAATTAGACCTTTTACTGGTTATGCTGACATTGAGAAGATCTCTTGTTTATTCAATAAGTAGTTTAAATCGAGCAGAGGGTTCTTATGCTAACATAATTAAAAAAATAGTTTACTTTATTTTTATCTCGTGCTCATTTATCTAACAACTTAGTTAACACTAGTAGTATTGTAACTGTAGTGGGCATTAATATAATTAACATATTTGAATAAATTTTAATATTTATTAATTTTTGTAGCATTAAGTTTCTAGTAAATTGACAATAAGTGTCTAGGATTAAATAATTAGCTTAAGAATTAATAAATTTACATATATTATTGAAAATTGAATCATAAAAATCCTTAATTATAAAATGACAAGGAACTTTTAATGAATTATACAAAGCTTACTTTTTTAGTAGTTGTCCTTCGTGTATTTTAAACTAATTATAATTATTTTTTAAAATTACTGCTTAACCATTTGCATTAATTCAAATGAAAGTAGACACAATATGCAATAATTTCATGTCTTTTAGATATTATATTTATTAACTAATACTAAAATATCATAAAGTTAAAACTCCTAAATTAAATGTATATTAAAATATTATTAATTTGATTTAAATTATTCTACTTTTATTTATACTTTTACTTATTATTTTAATTGTTTAGCAATAATTTAATTAGTTTTTAGTATATTATAATAATAAAACAGTAATAACTATAATTATATATCATAAATATTATTATTATTAATTTAATGAGCTCGCAATAAGATTACACCTTAACTCTTACTTCACTACTTTAGTTCTTTTCATTCTTTTTAATATATAATTTAATACAGCTTCTTGCATTATTCTGTGTCTCTTGACATTCTCATGGGAGTTATAATTCTTGATATTTTTGTTCAAATACTTTTCTAGCCTCTTTGAAATAGTTTTTATCCTTAAATTAATTAGAGGAGTTATTTAGAGATTAACAATCATCAGAGAAGTGTCAAGTCAAAAAATGATGATACCTGATCTTATCTTTGCCAATTTAATTAGCCATAATAATTAAATTTGTTTCAGATATTGCCATAAAATAGCACTTTTTATAAAATATTAAAAATTATTAATAGTAAATTAGCACATAATTTACTTGATAGCAATATATTTAATTTAAGCTAAACATTTAGAAATAAATTATTGATTATACTAAAAGTAATCGAGGACATGTTGAATTTACAACCAATGTTTTTTTTTTAAAATTTACTTATTTCATCATTTCCTTCATATTAATGAGTTATCCAATCTTCATACAAAAGTAATATATAAAGTAATTTAATTTAATTTTATTATTTTATTTTTATCGAACGAATACTAATATAATTTCTATGGTAAATATAGTAGTAAAATAAATACATATTAAAAGAATTTCTCTCTTAAATATTAAATTCAAATGTTGAACTGTTAATAATCGCTAAATATACTCAATATGAACTTAATAATTTTTAATTACAGCTTTTTGCAATCTTAGATAAACATATGTTAGTAAATTATTTAAGTTTTACTTTAACAGATTTCTTATAAATTATAATCTAAAATATCAACAAATAGATTAGATTAATAACTTTTAAGAAAAAATTAACTACCATCATTATAAATAAAATATAAATATGCAATTGAATAAAGGAAGTAGTTTAATTTTATTTAATATAATGGAATCAGAGATATATTTGCTTGCTAATAATTGATAGTAGGCTTTTATGGATAAATATAAATATAATCAAACTAAAAGGCAGTGGGTGGTGTTATCAGTATATTACAGTATAAAGATGGGAAAAAGTTATCATTTTAATTACTCTCCTTTAAAGACAAATCTATTATTACATGAGTCAATATCTCAAAGCTTTCACTCAGCACTAATTGATTTTTATTATAAAAGAACAATAATATAACCATCTTAAGCAAGTCCAACAATAAAGAGGACTCTTTGTTTAGTATAGTGGCTATCGTAACTATTTTTAGAGTAGAACTTAGTGTAATCCATTAAAGCCAATAAATTAGCAAATGTTTATTTATAAATTAGCATGGTATGCTTATATAAATTGTCTAAAATATTAATCTTTTTTTTTTATATATTTAACTTTCATATTAAATATGATAAGATTAAGTTTTTTATAATAATAATTTCCTACCGCAAGCAAATTTTAAAAGTGCCGAGGTTGAAGGGCATTTTAAAAATTAATTAACATTTAATATAATAAAACTGAAACTGATTAATATGCACTGTTTCTATAACTTTATTTTATAGAAAGAGGATTTAAAAATCCTAAATTTTACTAACCTCATAGCTTTGTGATAGCTTTTAAAGAACTATAAATCTTGACATATAAGTAAATATTAAAGCGCAATCTTTCCGTCAAAAATTAATACTAAATGATTTCATATAAATTATTTGTTTAAGGATATAAAAAGATTGATCTAAAGGAAGTTATAATCTCTTTCAGGATTTTTATTTTCTAAATTATTGTATTACTATCAGAAAATCCTATAATCAATTTGTTTAAACATCAGATAAATACAATACATTGTGGAATCGCATCAACCGTCGGTACTTTTATAAATCTGACGACGTTGAGAAATGATCAAATAAAATTAGTTACATAAACAATATGTTTAAGAGAATGAAGTCTATATGATTATAGTATAAATCTATATCGGCTTAAATTCAAAATTATAAAATTTCTTACATTCGTCTTTATGATGCGGACTTGAATTCCCTGATTTGAACTCTATTATAGCTAAGACTGCAAATGTAAACTCAAGGATTTAAAAGAGTATTAATGATAAAAAGTTTTATTTCGATGCTTACACTACTTACTGAACGCTAATCAACATTGGCTTTATCCTCTTAGACTGATCTATAATTTCTGAGACTCTTTCTTTATCTTAGCATTTATGAAATTAAAGTTAAAAAGTTTAAGTTAAAATAAAAATCAAATATATTAATAGGACTTTTAGTGATATGCAAAACTTAAAATCTAAAAAATGTTACTGTGTTGAAACACACTATACATATCATTTATTGTTTATTCTTAATAATTCTTCTTCAGCACTTTGTCTTTGTGCCGCTTTTTGAAATATCTGTCAGATGTCTCTCATAGTCTTACCAAGTAGGTCCGCTAAAAAATTAAAAAATTTAGATATGTTTTTTATAACTTACATTTATTGTGAATGACTCAGCATCTTCTGCTGAGTCATTATTCATATTTGAATAATTCTAATTATTTTCACTTTAATTTATGATTTCCTATTATAAATTGTTATTGTTCAGTATTATCTGCCTCCTTTTCAGAAAGTTCACTAAATGAATTGAATGGAGTATAGAGTAAGTTTGAGATAAGGAATGAATAAACTTCAGTATAAAAAAAATTTAATAGCCTTTTGGAGAAGTTAGTTATTATATTATTAAATTATAATCTAAGAGAGAGGAACATAAGAGCGAAAAGCCCAACTTCTCGACCTACACAAAGAACTTCATTTCAATCCTCATCAGAGGATCCATACTCAAAAATATCATTGACATTAACATCACCGAGTCTATGAACAATGATTGGGGACATCTCACAATTCAGAAAATTATCTATGTCGCTAAGAAAGTCGCCTAAATAAACCCATCCCTAATCTTCAAACTTAGAAATGAAGCCAAAATCAGAGCTCACAACTAAAACAACCACTACGTTGCAAACTGGCTAGAACTTCTAGCCCAGTCACTTTTTGTTGTCCAAGTCAACAACAAATGGATTTCTAAGGCTTAATAACCTTCTACTGATTTTGGAAATCTGGACGCCTAATCCCCAGAGTTCACTCCTTAACCTTCCTCCCCTATTAACACGAAAATCGACCTCCAACCACTTACTAGTGCCCTCTCACAATTTCAAAACAGGTTCACTTAATATGAGATCTCTAATCGTAACTAATAATTCCTACAGGAAGAGCAGGAATATCTAGCTTCCCAATGCGCTACTCTTTAAATGCCATTAGATAAGTCTAGTTCATTAGACTATGACTATGAAGCCAACATCTCCATTTATGAATCTGATCTCGAGTTTGAAGAACAGGCTTGTACAGTTCCTCTTTTCATACCATCTATATTTAAGGAATAAAATTTCCCTATATTTCAAAATAAAGAACTTTCTTAACAATTACTCTCAGGGAAAGGGCTAACCCTTTAATAAGATTTCCTTCTAGGAAAATTTATAATGGATTCCTAATTAATAACAAAAATTTAATCATTATTAAATATGAGTAACATTAGAGATGCCCCAATGATCGATAAATCCTCTGTAGATATCAAAGATCTACCAAACTTCTACATGACTAAGACAGACAAAGCCTACTAAGCCCTCATCTCAGAAGCCAACGATGGCACTAAAGTCAAAGCCAGAACCCTATTCTAACCATTAGAACTCAAGGAACAAATTGTCTCTCTAAGAATCTAAGCAGCAACTTAAGGACTGTCTAACACAATTGCTTAATACTTTGAACAAGTCGAAGACATCCTCGACAGAGACACCAAAGCCTAACATACTATAGCTAATAACCTTGACCTACCCAAACAAATTAGAACATTTCTCAAAACTATCGACAAGCTCAGATCCTATGACCAAGATGTCATAATGTACTGTGATACAGACTAAGACCTTATGCTTAAAACAAACACTATTAGATTTAAAACACCTTGGAATTTATCCAAGAATCTCTCAAGCGACCTCATCTTCTTCATGAAAAAAAATTTTAAATCCTATATTTCCCTCGGTCTTATTAAATTCTCAGTTAAAGTCTTATATGTTTAATCATCAATTAAATAAAAACACATCAGTGATGACTTCGTCACCATTCTAAGACAAGACCGCAGAAGACAAAATCAAAACTAAAACAAGGGTAGAAACATGAAAAACAAACAAAGACAACAAAGAAAACCCAGAAGAAACAACAGAAAGAGAAGAAACAACCAAATGAACTGAGTTCCTTCACAATTGATATGCTCGTGGGCTTTAAGCCCTCGATGCGAGTTATTATTATTATTATTAGCTAGTTTTTGTTTATTCAATAAAGTTTGTAAAACACAGATAAAGGTTTCTTAGACTCCTCTTTATCCCTGTATTATTGGACCCTTATTAATTAGAGTTAGTTTAGTTGAAAGACAACCATTGACTAAACATCAAATTTTCATGATGTTTATTACAAATTTTGGTGTTCCATAACACTCTGCGTTTAAGAGTGGCCAGTCTAGCCTCAAACCATGCAAATTGAATTTCTTAACTTTAAAATACTGAGTTAGCTTAATATCATCATATGATGATATGCTGTCTATCATGATCACAGTCAGGTCTATTACATTTATAAATTATTGATTTATTAATGATTAGAATTTTAGTTTAAAGTTTTGTGAAAAAGGGTAAATTTAACCAAGGATCTATTTTGGTGACTCTCACTTTCATTGAGTCATTCTCATTCTATAAATAAATTATCTAGTTTACCTCTAACTATACATTTGAATCAGATATTAACCTTCATCATATGTTGTCTTCCACATCGAATGTAGTCATTCCCTCATAGATTTCTTATTTAGTTTGCAATAGTGAAAGTCAACAATTTTTAAATTTCAAATATTAACAAATCCCCCTAATTACCGTTTTAGTATTGAAATCAGGTGGGCGTCCCAAGACTAGCCTTGAGATTTATATATTAAAAATAGAGACATCAAAAGAGCTTTAAAGACTTTAGTTTTATAAATCTTTTTTAAAATCTACGTTACTTGAATATACTAATTGATTATTTTAGAATAGGTGCATTTAAAAACTAGGTTTCAAATATGTTAAAGCTCAAAAAAACCTAACCAAGAATTGAAATTCAATTATATATGCATCTAATTAAAGGAAGGAAAATATTTTTTCGAAGAATCTATTGAGCACGATTAATTCAAGAAGCGTAGATGATAAAAATAGCGGAATTACATTGCATATTAATTGATTAATATCTTAAATTGTAGGAATACATTTGATTTGGGAAAATAAATAATAAATTTTAAATAAATATTAAATTCGTGGCAGTTAACTTTCTGGAAACCTTGAAAATATGGTACTTGTTTGAAAGAGAATTCAAAATCAGCTGGACTTTACTATTGGCGGTACCCCTCTATCGCATCCCCAGAGCGAGATAACACGACTTTAATTTTGGCATTAAAATAAACTAAACAAATCATCAAAAATTAAACTCAATTTATCTCGCTCTGGAGATGCGACAGAGAGGTACCGCCAATAGTAAAGTCCAGCTGATTTTGAATTCTCTTTCAAACAAGTACCATATTTTCAAGGTTTCCAGAAAGTTAACTGCCACGAATTTAA
>ARYC01020333.1:0-28168 GCA_000711775.1 Oxytricha trifallax
TAGGATAGAATTATCTCCAGTCAAGTGATAGAAGGAGCTTTTGACTCAGTTCTCTTTAAAAACTTCATCTACCATACCATACGCAGTGTAAAAACTGACAAAGAACTACACTCGAAGAAAGTGGCCCTGCTGATGGACAACGCAGTCATTCATAAATATTCAGAGATGTTAGCCACAGCCAGAAAGTTCAAAGTGAATGTGCTCTTCAACGCCGAATACTTGCCTTCGCTCAATCCAATTGAGCAGTTATTCTCCTTTACAAAGAAGGAGATGAAGATGGACACTATTCAGAACAAGTAAGTTTAAATGGGCTTTACACTTTTAGGCAGCAATTAGTGAAGAGGGTTGCTGAAATCGTTCAGAATTTAAGAAAAGAAGACATCTAGGGGATGTGGGCATTCAGTATCAAGAAGTGGATTCACACTCTTCGGTTCGGTTTTGTGTGATGATGTTTGTTTCATAGCTGAAGTAGTGTATAAAACCTGTTTCCCTTTACAATTTCCCATGTCATGTCAGTTTTAAATTCATCGCAGATTATTATAATTAATAACACTATTTATATTTTACTTAAAATGTCCTAATTCACTCTTTACAACACTCGATTCTAAAATACTGCTTCTATTTCACATTTGCTCTCTTAAAATGGCCACTTCCTTAGCGATTCTACTTAGTTGCATTTGCCTTTATATTATCGCAATCATGCATGAATGCCATATTTTGGCAAAACTTCCAAATTTTAATGGAGTTACTCTACTTTCAAGCCCCTTTTCGGTAAATGAGAGAGGTTTTTATGAAAAAGTCCCTATTTTGCCCTAAACTACGCAAATCTCTAAAATCGCTAATTTAGCAAATCTCCCAACTTCCCTAATTATAAAGACCCCTAAATTTGAGATGTATCAATTTTTACAAATACATATATAATTTTGACCAGCCCCCTAAATTTTTTGACCAACTACTAATAAAAAAATGACACATAGCAACAAAAAAACAGGGGTTTTGAAATTGAGGGGATTTGGGGTTTACGCATTTTTCCATTGGTCTAATTATATTATTTATTTATTTTTAATTTTATTTTCACAATTTCCTGATTCAATTCTATTTTAGCAATATTAACAATTTTCTAAATCAATGAGTTTATTTATATTTTTAAAATTGACAACCATTAAATTTACACAAGATTTGTATATTCTTTCTAAAGGCCATTTCTACTATAATGAGTATGTTAGATCTACTTTGAGAATAATTAGGAATAATAAACAACAAATTAAAAATAAGTAGGCAACTTTGAAAGTTTAAACAGTTGAGCAGCTTATATGTTCAGAAATAAGCTTATTTTTTTTGAGAATGCTAAAGAGTAAGCCTCTGAAATCTTTAGTTGAGCTTTTAATGCACAAGAATTCAGCTTTTTTTAATAAATACAATTGTATTGAGTCTTTGTGCCATAAGTAGTGGTTCATATTTATGTTTAACTCTCTGGTTCTATTCATTTGAAAACACTAATAATCATTAAAAGCAATTTTAATTTATAAACTTCAGAATTATTGCTTATAATTTTATTGGCCCATAACTATAGCCAAATGGGTGAATATTAATCATTTAAATAAAGAATTTTGAACTTTACTTGAATTAGAAAATATAATTCTCTTCAACGCTCTAAACTAAAAATTAAATTATTATCTATAATGTTATTGTAGGAATACATTTGATTTGGGAAAAATTAATTAAATAAATATTAAATTCGTGGCAGTTAACTTTCTGGAAACCTTGAAAAATGGTACTTGTTTGAAAGAGAATTCAAAATCAGCTGGACCTTATATTGGCGGTACCCCTCTGTCGCATCCCAGAGCGAGATAACTCAACTTTAATTTTGGCATTAAAAATAAACTAAACAAATTATCAAATATTAAAGTTGAGTTATCTCGCTCTGGGATGCGATAGAGGGGTACCGCCAATAGTAAAGTCCAGCTGATTTTGAATTCACTTTCAAACAAGTACCATTTTTGTCTAGGTTTCCAGAAATTTAACTGCCAATAATTAAGATGAATACATATTTATTTTAATTTATTTTTCCCAAAGCAAATGTATTCCTACAATAATGAAAGAAAAAAATAAAATGTAGCTACTTAATGTTATTTTACAAATTATTAGTTAAATATAATATATTGTGAATAATTAACTATGATTTATTATTATATAATTTATCTACTTTTCTTTTAATTTAACTGTATTATCTTGATAATATTGCAGTTATATTTTATATTTTACAATTAACTTTTATGGTCATTAATTTATACTCTTGGAGAAGATATTATTGCATCTAATGATGACTATTCTAGCTTAATCAGAGTGTTCAAGAATGTTTTTAAGAATAAGATTTTATATTTAAATTTATTTCAATTATATTATTTTTTAAAAAATTATTATAAAAAGGTATTTATTCTTATATTGTCAATATATTTTATTGATAAAATTGTTTTAATTTAAATATAAATACCTTATTATTACTATCGATGCTACTCTATTTCTAGATTTCTTAATATATCATAGATAATCTCCTGTTAGGTGAATGTTGTCAGTTTAGAATTGATCCAATGTACCAATAATTTCAATGTTTTTTTTTGCCAAAGTTTCTTCTATTTAATTAAATTATATGAACTTTATTCGTTATCAACATGCTAGTATGGTTTATCTGTGCTTTTTACTTAGAGTTTTTGCTCTATTTTGATCTTAGGTTCTTGTACTTACTGCAAATTGATTGGAGCATTTTACAGAATGAAGAAATAATGAATATCACCCCAATTAAGAGATTATGCATTCTTTATGGTAAGTTATGAATCACAAAATAGAGAAGTTTTTATTATTTTGTAGCATTTTAAGTTCTTTAGTTCCCCAAGATGAAAAGATTTTTAGTATTTTAAAGATCAGTTTGTCAGTAAAAAGTCTCAAATAATAGTCTACAGTGATACAAGGTTTTATATTGATTTATTGCAGTATTTATTTATAATATTAATATATAATTTTTAATTTTGTGTTATTGTAAATGTATTAAAAAGATAGTTATTAAGCTGAAATAAGAACATCAATTATGGTTTTGCTCTAAAATTGAAAAATGCATAAGTTTCAAATCTTAAGCAATTTATAAATTATGTAAGATTAATGATTATACTAGAAGAATATTTATATTTACTATTTTTAAAATACTACTAAATTAAATAAACTTATTATTCTATCAAAATTGTAGGCAAATATTCAATATTTTCTTGTAATTTATTTCATAATTTATGTCTCTAATAAACATTAACTTGGTTTTCAAAATAAAACTAGTAAAATTAGACTCAAAGCTTTGATAATTTGCATTTAAAGGATTAATTTATGAGAAGCCAAAACTTCTTGTTTATTTTTTTCTGTTGAATATTTATGATTTTGACATTATAGTTTTTCTATTAAGTTTTTTAATTGACTTATTTTACATTAAAAAACTTAAAAATTCAATTTTAACAATCAATTTAGTGGGATAGGTTGAACAATGACAAATGATAACCAATGAGAAATATAAAACCCCGTTAGTCAATTAAGAATGAAGATTGGGGATTAAGAATAATGAAATTAAGAATTAATTATAATTGGCGTAAATTATTAAAGTTTTGTCTAATTATTAAAGCCATTGGCTCGATTAATTGTCTCTATAAATTAAACCAATCAGGGTGCGTAAATTTGTTTTTAGCCTAATTATATTTAATTTCAGCCAAATATAATTAATTCTTAATTCCATTATTCTTATTCCCCAATCTTCATTCTTAATTGACTAACGGGGTTTTAATAGCTCTTATCATTTTTTGAGCATCAGAAAATTATCTAGACTTAGGATTTTAAGTAGTGATAACTATAGAAAATTATTTTATTTTAATTACAAACATACCTCTTAGTTAAGATAAGATACATCAGAGAAAAATGTTTTAGTAATACTAATAATCTAAGAATCCAATCTATTTTTTATTTATTACAAAATTGAGAATGAAAATATTTAGTCATTTTAATTAATACGATGATAGCAATTGAATTAAAGCCATTCAAGCGAAGGAGTTTTTAATGATAATAGCCATCTTATTTTTCCATTAAATTCTTATTCGATTCAATTTATTTATTTATTCAGAAAACCAATTATTTTTATATCTTTCTAGTCGGTCTATAAGTTCTCCTGAAATTGTTTGGAAACTTTAAAGAATTACTCTTAACTTATGATGCATTCTTGTGGAAACTTGATTATATAATATTTTAAGTTAATTTTTCCTAAAATTCTATATATATATAAACTTAAATTTCATTTAAATCCAGAAATTATGTTTGAATACTTGCTTTAATTTTTCAACTGTTGCTTTATTTAACTTAGAGTCGACTAAATTGGCTCTTATGAGCTAGAGATTATTCAAAGTAATCTTATATAAATTAGACCTTTTACTGGTTATGCTGACATTGAGAAGATCTCTTGTTTATTCAATAAGTAGTTTAAATCGAGCAGAGGGTTCTTATGCTAACATAATTAAAAAAATAGTTTACTTTATTTTTATCTCGTGCTCATTTATCTAACAACTTAGTTAACACTAGTAGTATTGTAACTGTAGTGGGCATTAATATAATTAACATATTTGAATAAATTTTAATATTTATTAATTTTTGTAGCATTAAGTTTCTAGTAAATTGACAATAAGTGTCTAGGATTAAATAATTAGCTTAAGAATTAATAAATTTACATATATTATTGAAAATTGAATCATAAAAATCCTTAATTATAAAATGACAAGGAACTTTTAATGAATTATACAAAGCTTACTTTTTTAGTAGTTGTCCTTCGTGTATTTTAAACTAATTATAATTATTTTTTAAAATTACTGCTTAACCATTTGCATTAATTCAAATGAAAGTAGACACAATATGCAATAATTTCATGTCTTTTAGATATTATATTTATTAACTAATACTAAAATATCATAAAGTTAAAACTCCTAAATTAAATGTATATTAAAATATTATTAATTTGATTTAAATTATTCTACTTTTATTTATACTTTTACTTATTATTTTAATTGTTTAGCAATAATTTAATTAGTTTTTAGTATATTATAATAATAAAACAGTAATAACTATAATTATATATCATAAATATTATTATTATTAATTTAATGAGCTCGCAATAAGATTACACCTTAACTCTTACTTCACTACTTTAGTTCTTTTCATTCTTTTTAATATATAATTTAATACAGCTTCTTGCATTATTCTGTGTCTCTTGACATTCTCATGGGAGTTATAATTCTTGATATTTTTGTTCAAATACTTTTCTAGCCTCTTTGAAATAGTTTTTATCCTTAAATTAATTAGAGGAGTTATTTAGAGATTAACAATCATCAGAGAAGTGTCAAGTCAAAAAATGATGATACCTGATCTTATCTTTGCCAATTTAATTAGCCATAATAATTAAATTTGTTTCAGATATTGCCATAAAATAGCACTTTTTATAAAATATTAAAAATTATTAATAGTAAATTAGCACATAATTTACTTGATAGCAATATATTTAATTTAAGCTAAACATTTAGAAATAAATTATTGATTATACTAAAAGTAATCGAGGACATGTTGAATTTACAACCAATGTTTTTTTTTTAAAATTTACTTATTTCATCATTTCCTTCATATTAATGAGTTATCCAATCTTCATACAAAAGTAATATATAAAGTAATTTAATTTAATTTTATTATTTTATTTTTATCGAACGAATACTAATATAATTTCTATGGTAAATATAGTAGTAAAATAAATACATATTAAAAGAATTTCTCTCTTAAATATTAAATTCAAATGTTGAACTGTTAATAATCGCTAAATATACTCAATATGAACTTAATAATTTTTAATTACAGCTTTTTGCAATCTTAGATAAACATATGTTAGTAAATTATTTAAGTTTTACTTTAACAGATTTCTTATAAATTATAATCTAAAATATCAACAAATAGATTAGATTAATAACTTTTAAGAAAAAATTAACTACCATCATTATAAATAAAATATAAATATGCAATTGAATAAAGGAAGTAGTTTAATTTTATTTAATATAATGGAATCAGAGATATATTTGCTTGCTAATAATTGATAGTAGGCTTTTATGGATAAATATAAATATAATCAAACTAAAAGGCAGTGGGTGGTGTTATCAGTATATTACAGTATAAAGATGGGAAAAAGTTATCATTTTAATTACTCTCCTTTAAAGACAAATCTATTATTACATGAGTCAATATCTCAAAGCTTTCACTCAGCACTAATTGATTTTTATTATAAAAGAACAATAATATAACCATCTTAAGCAAGTCCAACAATAAAGAGGACTCTTTGTTTAGTATAGTGGCTATCGTAACTATTTTTAGAGTAGAACTTAGTGTAATCCATTAAAGCCAATAAATTAGCAAATGTTTATTTATAAATTAGCATGGTATGCTTATATAAATTGTCTAAAATATTAATCTTTTTTTTTTATATATTTAACTTTCATATTAAATATGATAAGATTAAGTTTTTTATAATAATAATTTCCTACCGCAAGCAAATTTTAAAAGTGCCGAGGTTGAAGGGCATTTTAAAAATTAATTAACATTTAATATAATAAAACTGAAACTGATTAATATGCACTGTTTCTATAACTTTATTTTATAGAAAGAGGATTTAAAAATCCTAAATTTTACTAACCTCATAGCTTTGTGATAGCTTTTAAAGAACTATAAATCTTGACATATAAGTAAATATTAAAGCGCAATCTTTCCGTCAAAAATTAATACTAAATGATTTCATATAAATTATTTGTTTAAGGATATAAAAAGATTGATCTAAAGGAAGTTATAATCTCTTTCAGGATTTTTATTTTCTAAATTATTGTATTACTATCAGAAAATCCTATAATCAATTTGTTTAAACATCAGATAAATACAATACATTGTGGAATCGCATCAACCGTCGGTACTTTTATAAATCTGACGACGTTGAGAAATGATCAAATAAAATTAGTTACATAAACAATATGTTTAAGAGAATGAAGTCTATATGATTATAGTATAAATCTATATCGGCTTAAATTCAAAATTATAAAATTTCTTACATTCGTCTTTATGATGCGGACTTGAATTCCCTGATTTGAACTCTATTATAGCTAAGACTGCAAATGTAAACTCAAGGATTTAAAAGAGTATTAATGATAAAAAGTTTTATTTCGATGCTTACACTACTTACTGAACGCTAATCAACATTGGCTTTATCCTCTTAGACTGATCTATAATTTCTGAGACTCTTTCTTTATCTTAGCATTTATGAAATTAAAGTTAAAAAGTTTAAGTTAAAATAAAAATCAAATATATTAATAGGACTTTTAGTGATATGCAAAACTTAAAATCTAAAAAATGTTACTGTGTTGAAACACACTATACATATCATTTATTGTTTATTCTTAATAATTCTTCTTCAGCACTTTGTCTTTGTGCCGCTTTTTGAAATATCTGTCAGATGTCTCTCATAGTCTTACCAAGTAGGTCCGCTAAAAAATTAAAAAATTTAGATATGTTTTTTATAACTTACATTTATTGTGAATGACTCAGCATCTTCTGCTGAGTCATTATTCATATTTGAATAATTCTAATTATTTTCACTTTAATTTATGATTTCCTATTATAAATTGTTATTGTTCAGTATTATCTGCCTCCTTTTCAGAAAGTTCACTAAATGAATTGAATGGAGTATAGAGTAAGTTTGAGATAAGGAATGAATAAACTTCAGTATAAAAAAAATTTAATAGCCTTTTGGAGAAGTTAGTTATTATATTATTAAATTATAATCTAAGAGAGAGGAACATAAGAGCGAAAAGCCCAACTTCTCGACCTACACAAAGAACTTCATTTCAATCCTCATCAGAGGATCCATACTCAAAAATATCATTGACATTAACATCACCGAGTCTATGAACAATGATTGGGGACATCTCACAATTCAGAAAATTATCTATGTCGCTAAGAAAGTCGCCTAAATAAACCCATCCCTAATCTTCAAACTTAGAAATGAAGCCAAAATCAGAGCTCACAACTAAAACAACCACTACGTTGCAAACTGGCTAGAACTTCTAGCCCAGTCACTTTTTGTTGTCCAAGTCAACAACAAATGGATTTCTAAGGCTTAATAACCTTCTACTGATTTTGGAAATCTGGACGCCTAATCCCCAGAGTTCACTCCTTAACCTTCCTCCCCTATTAACACGAAAATCGACCTCCAACCACTTACTAGTGCCCTCTCACAATTTCAAAACAGGTTCACTTAATATGAGATCTCTAATCGTAACTAATAATTCCTACAGGAAGAGCAGGAATATCTAGCTTCCCAATGCGCTACTCTTTAAATGCCATTAGATAAGTCTAGTTCATTAGACTATGACTATGAAGCCAACATCTCCATTTATGAAGGAGGTGAAGAATCCTTGACGTCCTCTAATACATCATTAAATAAAATTCCTATTCAATAGGAACTTTTAACAATTATCAAGGAATCACCCTTTAATAAGATTTCCTTCTAGGAAAATTTATAATGGATTCCTAATTAATAACAAAAATTTAATCATTATTAAATATGAGTAACATTAGAGATGCCCCAATGATCGATAAATCCTCTGTAGATATCAAAGATCTACCAAACTTCTACATGACTAAGACAGACAAAGCCTACTAAGCCCTCATCTCAGAAGCCAACGATGGCACTAAAGTCAAAGCCAGAACCCTATTCTAACCATTAGAACTCAAGGAACAAATTGTCTCTCTAAGAATCTAAGCAGCAACTTAAGGACTGTCTAACACAATTGCTTAATACTTTGAACAAGTCGAAGACATCCTCGACAGAGACACCAAAGCCTAACATACTATAGCTAATAACCTTGACCTACCCAAACAAATTAGAACATTTCTCAAAACTATCGACAAGCTCAGATCCTATGACCAAGATGTCATAATGTACTGTGATACAGACTAAGACCTTATGCTTAAAACAAACACTATTAGATTTAAAACACCTTGGAATTTATCCAAGAATCTCTCAAGCGACCTCATCTTCTTCATGAAAAAAAATTTTAAATCCTATATTTCCCTCGGTCTTATTAAATTCTCAGTTAAAGTCTTATATGTTTAATCATCAATTAAATAAAAACACATCAGTGATGACTTCGTCACCATTCTAAGACAAGACCGCAGAAGACAAAATCAAAACTAAAACAAGGGTAGAAACATGAAAAACAAACAAAGACAACAAAGAAAACCCAGAAGAAACAACAGAAAGAGAAGAAACAACCAAATGAACTGAGTTCCTTCACAATTGATATGCTCGTGGGCTTTAAGCCCTCGATGCGAGTTATTATTATTATTATTAGCTAGTTTTTGTTTATTCAATAAAGTTTGTAAAACACAGATAAAGGTTTCTTAGACTCCTCTTTATCCCTGTATTATTGGACCCTTATTAATTAGAGTTAGTTTAGTTGAAAGACAACCATTGACTAAACATCAAATTTTCATGATGTTTATTACAAATTTTGGTGTTCCATAACACTCTGCGTTTAAGAGTGGCCAGTCTAGCCTCAAACCATGCAAATTGAATTTCTTAACTTTAAAATACTGAGTTAGCTTAATATCATCATATGATGATATGCTGTCTATCATGATCACAGTCAGGTCTATTACATTTATAAATTATTGATTTATTAATGATTAGAATTTTAGTTTAAAGTTTTGTGAAAAAGGGTAAATTTAACCAAGGATCTATTTTGGTGACTCTCACTTTCATTGAGTCATTCTCATTCTATAAATAAATTATCTAGTTTACCTCTAACTATACATTTGAATCAGATATTAACCTTCATCATATGTTGTCTTCCACATCGAATGTAGTCATTCCCTCATAGATTTCTTATTTAGTTTGCAATAGTGAAAGTCAACAATTTTTAAATTTCAAATATTAACAAATCCCCCTAATTACCGTTTTAGTATTGAAATCAGGTGGGCGT
The DNA here is from genome assembly GCA_000711775.1 of Oxytricha trifallax. Taxonomy (NCBI): domain Eukaryota; phylum Ciliophora; class Spirotrichea; order Sporadotrichida; family Oxytrichidae; genus Oxytricha; species Oxytricha trifallax. Next base: position 10,086 of record ARYC01020333.1, read on the forward strand.
CCCAAGACTAGCCTTGAGATTTATATATTAAAAATAGAGACATCAAAAGAGCTTTAAAGACTTTAGTTTTATAAATCTTTTTTAAAATCTACGTTACTTGAATATACTAATTGATTATTTTAGAATAGGTGCATTTAAAAACTAGGTTTCAAATATGTTAAAGCTCAAAAAAACCTAACCAAGAATTGAAATTCAATTATATATGCATCTAATTAAAGGAAGGAAAATATTTTTTCGAAGAATCTATTGAGCACGATTAATTCAAGAAGCGTAGATGATAAAAATAGCGGAATTACATTGCATATTAATTGATTAATATCTTAAATTGTAGGAATACATTTGATTTGGGAAAATAAATAATAAATTTTAAATAAATATTAAATTCGTGGCAGTTAACTTTCTGGAAACCTTGAAAATATGGTACTTGTTTGAAAGAGAATTCAAAATCAGCTGGACTTTACTATTGGCGGTACCCCTCTATCGCATCCCCAGAGCGAGATAACACGACTTTAATTTTGGCATTAAAATAAACTAAACAAATCATCAAAAATTAAACTCAATTTATCTCGCTCTGGAGATGCGACAGAGAGGTACCGCCAATAGTAAAGTCCAGCTGATTTTGAATTCTCTTTCAAACAAGTACCATATTTTCAAGGTTTCCAGAAAGTTAACTGCCACGAATTTGATATTTATTTAATTAATTTATTATTTATTTTCCCAAATCAAATGAATTCCTACAATATTATGTATCCTAAAACTTGAATTTTGCAGGCGTCATTAATTCTCACCATAATAATGCTTGATTTATTTTTTCTCTTGTATTAAGCTAATGTATTTTTTTAATTATTTTGTTGTTTCATTTATTTTAAACAATTTTATATATAAAAAATGTTTATAATATATAGAGAATATCATTTAAGTAAATTAAATTAAATTACTTTAGACAAATAGATTGAATTAAAAAATAAATAAATCGCTAAATAATAGTAATCCAAAAAAAAAAATGAAAGAAAAAATTTTAGAACAAATACAAATAAAATAATTTTATTTATATCAAAAGCTAGTATAAGGGAAGGTATTATATATATATATAAAGATAAGTAAAGAGAAAATACTAAAATTACGATAATACCTCATTTATGAAGCTTATAGTAAATTATGACTTAAAAGTTACGAAAATTTCATCGTTAGAATAACTAATAGATTTTAAAGATGATTGATTTTCATTACATTATTTAGCATATAGGCATGTATTTCAAATGCATTTATATGTGAAATAAAAATACCTAGATATTTAAATATAAAATATTCTAATAATAAGTAAGCTAAAAAATAGTCTAAGAAAAGAGAATAGAAAAATAATATATTTATATAAAATAATGTAAAAATTTGTATGAAAAAAAATTTTAATCAAAAATGATAGATTGACTTAATATATATAGAAGGGTTACTTTAAAATAAAAAGACATAGTAGAATGTTAGTAAGTATAGAGAGATTAGATTTGGCATAGCTGATACCAAAGTTCCTTAATGACGAAGATAATTATAACAATATACCAATCACCGAAGATTTGAACAAGATTTCCAAGTGCTATCCCCTTTCTGAATCAGTAGAAGCCTTGAAATAGGTTTAGATCATATCTGGAATTTTTTCAATGATACCTCCTGCAATTCTGGCAATCATAGTTGAAAGAATTCTCACCAATAGGCTTTGTGAATGTGTTGAAAACCTTATCAACGTTGCAGGTGGCAGTAATTTGAGCAACAGTATCAGTGATATCCTTGCTAATGAGGAGGACTTCTGGGAGCTGTCTTAGATCTTTGATTTTGAATCATCATTAGAGTGCCTATAGAATTCTTAGCTATTCAATTCTAAAAGCTTACCACATTCAGGAAAGTCTGAATGCGTTCAACGTAAATCGTTAAGGCAACTCCTTTTCACATTAGTAGAATTCATTCCTTGGATTATAGGAAATCGGCATAAGTTAGACAGATTGCGCAGATTCTGAACCCAATAATTTAAATCCTCTTAATGGTGTCAAATGAGTTGGTCAGATGCAAGAATTCAGGTACTCATTACATTGTAGAAGTCTGATTCGAGACCTGAAGAGAATTGAAGGCCAATGGTGAGACCAGTCAAAAGAGCAGATAAACCAGCACCATTGTTGATGGTTGATCCATAACTGGCAAGCTTGCTAGTCTTAAGTGCTTTGTTTTCAACGCTGTGATGAGCCAAGGTGAATCTTTTTGCAATGAGTTCACGATCAAAAGCTGTGACAAGTGCGAGATATCCGAGAAGTGCGATATGAATAGCGAATGATTTCTGCATTTTTCTTTTTATAATTATAATTTACTAGAGTATTTAGATTCTAATTATATTATAGTTTGACAATTTGAGATCAATCTAATCTGAGACAACTGACTTAATTATAAATTTATTTTAACTACCTCCTTATAACAAAACAAATTACTCTTTTATCATAATATCATCATTTTACGATGATTTGCTATGCAAAACTGTTTATAACATCGCAGAATGCTATGAATATGCTTATCAATCAGATTACTAAGAAAATCAAGATTCCTGTGATAAGACTACCAAAGAATTACTATGGCTAATGATATCAAGGTATATAATTTAGTTAAATTCACATATTATTTTAATGTGTGTTTAATGATTAAAATAAAATAAATATAACATATCACTGTTTAATACTAAAATCAAACCATCAATCTTAGTCGTGACGTAGACGTATCTGAGTGAGTTGACGTGGCAAATTCCGTGACGTGGCAGTCAAAAAGTAGAAAACTCCGAAAAAACCAATCTCGCTATCACCTCGTCTTCTCCCAAAATCAAGATGTCATCCCAGTTTGTACCTGGGGACAGACAGAGCTCGTGAGATCCAACTAGATAAAAGAAGATGGAGAAAAACGCGTACCGGTCCCACCGCTGCTGGGAAACGTAATCCCTATCCTTTCGCTGTTGTAGCTTCAGAACCTAACCCGGTGTGGGAGAAAAATCCTTATCGTTGGCTTCAATGGTTTTCGTCTTCTCACTTTAGAAGGCAGAGCGTACCTTCATCCTGCTCCCTATTACCTAGGAAACTGAACTCAAGCCAGGAAACTCATCTATGCAGGGAAATCCTTAGCGTACAGACGACTCGAAGAGTCTAGGATCTGACAGATTGAACCCCGCCGACTGGCCCCTAATGCGTTGCGCACAGCAACCACCTACCTGCCCTCGGTAGGCCTTAGTGTAGTAGAAAGCTCTATCAGAAAGTCCCAAATGGTTGGTACCACCTAGCAATTAACTTTCTAATTTAATAATATATTATTTTAATGATTTAAAAATTTTCACTAAAATTTTTATACTTATTCCAATATTTTTGGATTTTTTTTATTTTATTTGTAATTAATTAATTTTTCAACCAATTCTTTTGATTGACAACATAATAATTATTTTAATTAATGCTATTTTTATAGCTTGATTGCATTTTTTAATCTAATTTTATTGAAATTATTTACTTTTTAAATTTCTAGCAATTCATTAGATCTCTCTTAATTTATATTATTTTTAATAACCTTATTAAAAATCATTATTTATAATAATTTATTAGGTTAAGTTAAGGATTATTATATGAGAGGTAAGATATGGCTCCAAACTCTTAACTATTTATATATAAAATGGTTTGTATCTTTTATAATCACAAAGTATTTATTCTAACTTTATAACTGGAAGTACCCTCTTGGGAATTTTCTTTAATTGTCTACTGAGTTATTAAGAGGTTCTTTTTTGCTTATTTCCCTTTTTTTGACACTTCTATCCTTTTATTTTGAAGATTAAATTTTTCATTTCTTTTCTCATAATATTTTGTTACAAATGTTTTAGAATTTAATTTATCTACTATGTTTTTAATGCTATTTTTTTATTGATTTAAAATTCTTATTTCCATATTTTTAAGTTTGCTTGTTTTTATATATTGGTTTTATAAATATTAATCATTAATTTTTGAAATTAACAACTAAAATACTATTTAGAGTGAATAATAAATTAAAAAGAGGAACAGAAACTTCTCTAGCTTGAAAACAAATCAACACAAAATTTTGTAAAGTAAGTCGATGATTATGTTTAACTAACCTTAATTCACCTAATATATACTATTTATGATAACTTTCGTTAATTTATATTAAGTATATTTCTAAAATCTCATCATTAGCAGTTTATTCTGGACATTCTAAAATATAAGAAAATTCATGAATTGACAAAAAATTACTTTAATTTTTAATTTTAAATAATCATAACTTTGAACTAATATAACTAACAGCTTTCTTTGTATTTTGCGATGTTTTAAATATTTAAAAATTCAAGATAATTGATAAGGTATTAAAATATTCACATTAACATAAATACATTTTTTCGTATAAACCCCTTATCTTGAATGTTTTTATTTAAATGTGTATTATGATAGCGAATTACTAAACTAAAATTTACCGATGTTATGTATTTTATTAATAGTATGCCCTGTAGTCTTTTGAGGATGTGTTGTCCGCGGATTGAGTAGGTTTAGACTTCCTTTTTCAAATCCTTTTCATGTTTTCTTTTCTACTTTTATTATATTATTTCATTAACATTAAACTTAGTTTGCGAAATGGTCATTTTTACTTTTCACCCTGCTTTATATTTTCAGTTGTAATTAGTTTTTTTGAGTTTTTTTTGTATCATTATCTACGATTATTTATCCCTTTTTAAAATTTACTCTCCTTTCCAGGTAAATTTTCTCTCTATTAGTGATGCTTTCACTAATATTCTTCCTCATCGTCATTTTTGTCTTGTTTTATTTAAGTGTTTCTTATCTTATTTGAATTTACCATCCGATTTCGATTAAAGATTTTATTTTTGTATTTGTTAAACTTTACTTTTCCCTTCATCTTTGTTGATTTAATATTAATATATAAGATTTTCTCTGGTATATTTTATTAACATGCTTCAAATTTAATATAGGTGTTATGTCCATTAAATTATCTTGATTTCATGGAATGTTTTTTCTTGATTTTAAAGTTTAATCATTTTGAACTATAAATTTTTGTAAATTATCTTGATCAACAATCTTACTTTCCTTATTTTGATCTTCATTTACCACCTACCTATATAGTGCAATTTTTTTGTAACTTGAACCTTTATAGGTTACCCAATAAATTTTAGGTGACATAACCTCAGTAGTTTCTATCTTATATATGGGTTTAATTGTAGGTTATTGGGCATATGCATTTCATTAACGCTATTGAGTTTAATGGAATCTTTGGGATATTTTGATTGTTTATTATTTAAAATTAAATTTCTTATGAGATATTATAAAGTAAAAATTTACATCCTCGTCAAAACTTTGTATGCTGCTTCCTTCTAAACTACACTTAGTATTAATGCAATCATTTGTTCTTTTGTATCTTGCTTCACAATAGTTTGAAATTGTTTAATAATTTCCTAGTTTGTTAGGTTTCTATAGGAGTCTCCAAAATTTTTATTTTTACATTTTATGTTTCTATTCTAAGTTTTACTTGATCTTTAAATTAATAACTTTAGCTCATATTATAAGAGTAAGACACCTCGACTTAAACCTTCTTATTTGCTGTTACTTCTTGTCTTTAACGTTTGTTTCATAAGTAGAACTACATTTTGCTGTGCTAGTCCAAAATTACCAAATAATTCTTTTAATTTTAAAGCAAACTTCTTGATAAATCTTGACGCATTATTTAAATCTTTTCTGAAGACTGCTCTGACAACATCTCCTTGATCATGCCCTTTGAGGTCTCGCTCTTTTGAGATTCTTAGATGGTAGCGCATTTTTAGAATAGTTTTTGATTGAGTTTGTCATTGAATATTTTTACAGCGTTTTTAAGTCGATTGCTTTCGTTATATTATCCAACTATTATTTTATAAGTTTTTTTATATTTCTTTAGTCTGTTTGTGGTTATAAAAATTCTAATAATTATAAAAAAATATCTCACATAAAAAAAAATTATAAGAACTATTTAAATTTATAATATTTCAATGTAATATTTATAAATGAATTTAAATAATTAGTCAATATTCTGAATTTGGAAATCTATTAAAATATTAATAGATTTATTTATTCATTAAGATCTAAATCTAATATAAATTGAGAAAATTATATCAAAAGAATGCAATTCTTTAATGAAAAATCTTTTTTGTTTATATTTTCAACTTATTGAATTATTATGAAAATATTTAAATCTACCACGATATCTTGAATAAAATTATATGTTAACAGTTAATAAAATAGATTTTTAAGTTTCTCAAATAAAAAAATAGTATTTTTATTCTTCCACTATTTTATGCGATTAAATTCTATTTGTCATGTTTGTTTGCAGTTCACCATTATCAATCATAGTAAAAGAGTATTTAAAATGGCAACGAAGAGATTATTTAGGATTCGTGATTTTAATTTACCAATTTTAGAATTTAAATGAATGGTTTGAAATTCAAGCTATATACTCATCTATCTATTTTTATGAATTAGTTAATGACTTAAGCATTTTAAGACAATTTATAATATGTTAAGTAATAATGAAAAATATTAGACAATTTTGAAAAATAAGTGGAAAACTTTAATATAAAATGAAAATGAATTTAAATAATAAGTATTAGTATAGACAATTACAGAAATGGAATCTAGAAACAGCTTTATCATCTTTCCAATAACCTTCATACTTTGCTCCATTTGGCCAAACCTATTCTGTTGTTCCCATTTTTTCCCAGTGCCACTTGAGGTCTTGGTCTACTGACATCGTCTCTCCAGCTGGTAAGTATTGCTCAAATAAAACATTTTTTAGATATGTTTTTTGTAACTTACAAATTTTAGTGAATGACTAGCTGCTCCAGAGACACCATCTTAAGTTTTCCTTATTTAAATTATAAATTTCAATTTTAATTAAAGTTTTCCACTTCTTTTTCATAAATATAGATATTTTAAATAGTTCAATTAAGGCTCAATTGTTCAATATGCAATATTTGATAAATTTAATTCTTTCTTTGACTTTTTTATTTAAAAAAAAAATACTCTTAACGTAATTTCTCTTTCTATTTTATTATCAAGTCAAGAACTAGATGTAAATTTAATAAGCTGTCTGTTAAAATTGAGAAATGAAGTTAGTAAATCATAACATACTTTATTTTACTGTTATAGGACTTGTCTCTAGTTGTTAATTATAACGTAACAATATAATGGATAAATAAATTGAATAATTATGATTTGTTATTTCTTTTTTATATAATGCACCTACTTAATTTTATTTTTGGTTTAATTTGGATTATTAAAACATATCTTATGGCAATTAAACTTTATATATTTATATTTACTTTACTCAATTTTACAAGCCTTGTTTTCATTTATAATAATATATACTTAATTAATGTTGGCAATATCTTTAAAATTTTCTGAATAATTGAATTTAAAGTATATTGGAGTTACCAATAGATTAATAAACTTTATCCAACATGTAAATAATATCAACTATTGGGCTTTGCTTGCTTTATAAACTTTAATTTATTTTATGTTGGCAATCAATCTTCAAATTAATATAATAAAATACTAAATTATTCAATTTTTTTTAAATATATGGCTTAATTAAACAAATGATTATAGTAAGAAAATATGAATATAAAAACCATAATATATTCATAAAAAATAAATAATTAATTATTATATCTATGATCAGGTTTTCTATAATTACAAAACTTACCACTAATAAAATGAAATAAAATTACTATTATATTTTTTTGAGAATTATCAAAAATTCCTAATTATAAATTATGAAAAATAAGTGAAAATATTTGTTATTAAATGGAAATTTAATCAGCTTAATAGAATACTTATAATAATAATCAAAATATGAATTATAAGAACGTTCCTTAGTTTGACCACTCTTCTTAAGATAGTCGAATATTTCCTTCTTGATTTAGTTGCATCTCTCTTCTGCTCAGTTCTACTGCGAGTTGGGTGGGTATCTGGTGCTACAACGGCTCTTACTTGGTTTGACCTCTTTAAAAAATAGAATTTATGCATGTTTTTTGTAACTTACATTTTTTGTGAGTGTAACCGCTCCATCAGCGTTGATCGCTTTAAGTTTTCATTTCTTAATTATTTATTTCATTTTTATTTATCGAATTCCCTTTTAAAAATTGTAAATTTTAGCTGCCTTAATAATGTTTAATTGGTATGATCTTTGAATAAACAGAATTAATACATTATTCTTTTATAATATTACTTTATTTATTATATTATAATTACAATAGTAAAAGTTTAGTATCAAAATTTAGAACCTTATTTTAAAGTACGATTGATTTATAAAATTTTCTTAAAATTTGTTTTTTAAATTTAAAATTATTCTAGATTTATATTATATATAGAATAAAATCATAAAATTGAAAATATCAATTAAAATAGATACAAACTTAATAAAAGTATGTGAAAAATAGAAGAAATTATAATAGTTGCAGCCAGACACACTTTTGCTGCAGCTGCTTTAACATATAATGTTTTAAGTTTTATTGAGATGATATAATTATGATAGCTTTAAAGCTAGATTTTAAGTTGATTTAAATTTTTTAACTTCGAGAGTCATCGTTTAAAACAGTGTCTCTCGAGGATTTTTTAATTTTTTAAAGCATAAATAAGTCATAGTTAAAAATAATCATATATTAACTTCTCTAATAAATATTTTTTCTTCTTATTTAACTTAAATACATCATTAAGGATATAGTCATAAATCTGTTAGGATTATTAGGGTGCCTTATTAGGATTCCTTAATTTAACTTAGTGGTAAAAAATTATATTTTAACTTAAGATAGAAAAATGTTCTTATTCTATTAGGAATTATCGTATTTACTTTTAGATACCGAGAAATTTATTTAAAAATAATGAAAAATATTGAAAAAAGTCTAGATAAAAAATGTAGATATTTTAAATTCTCGAGAGACACTGTTTTAAACGATGACTCTCGAAGATCATAATAATATGAAGTTTAGATTTAATAATTAAAAACTTAAATATATTTTAAATTAATTTAAATTTTATAAAAAATTGAGATTTTTAGAGAAAAACTTTCATTTGTCTCCTTAAACATTAATCAATTCTTTAATCAGATTCAACTATTGTAAATGATAATTAAATTTTAAAATAATTAGCTCTGAGTCAAATAAAATTTATTTAAATTCATTCGATACTGTGAACTATAATAGTCTCACTGGTATAATTATATCATAAAAAATATTGATTAGTAGAGACATCTCACCATTTGAAACAGTTCCAATTCTTTGGTTCATGATGAGTAACCCTCTAGACTTTGCTTGTTCACTTTCCAAATGTTATCCCTAGTTGACACCTGCCAAAGTACTCCTCATCTGTTGAATTTTACTGTTTCACATTTTGTGAAGCCTGCCTTTTTATTGACTTCATGCCTTTTCTGTAAAAGAGAGTTCTTCATTGGGTTTAATAGGCAAAGATGTGTGTATCAAGTCTTGCTCTGTATCTCTTGCGATGGGTTTGTAATTAAATCTTATTGTTGCCATCGATTGCTTAGTGCATATATAGGAGTAGTTTTAATTCTAGTCTTGAGTACCTTCATCATCTAACTAAATAAAAGCATCTTGTCTTGACATTATCTTATATGAGTTCAATAATTTCAGTATTGCAAATGGAGCAAGGGGTATCTGTGCAAACTGAGACCTCCAAAGTGCAACACGAGATTGTCCATCGAAATAGGAAAGGAAATGGAATGTCAAACTCAAACAGCTGTCCGAAGAGCCGATTTAATTAATTGAAGATAAATATTTTCTATAAGGTCATTTGAATTCCTCATGGGATGGTTTACAACTGTAGTGCTAATCGTTTCGGGTATGGAGAGAAAATAATAACTGTTAATCATGAAATCTCTTGATTCTTCTGCAACTAATCTCTAAGTTTTAGTGTAAAATGCCTAGCCAAATTCTTTTTCTAAAAGATTTCAATAAGGATAAAGTGCCCTTATTAGTTAGAAGGAAGAGAAATCCTTTAGCAGTTTATCGTGCGTGCTGAACTCGTTGACTTCTTAACCAATGGAGTTCCCATTCTCTCTGGTACCTCTTTGCTACAATTAACATCTTCGCATCAAAGGGTCTCGCTTAAATGTTGAGGCATCAGTGAATTCAGGCTTTTTATCATTACCACTTTTTCATTTCAGAGTGATAGTTGATTATATAAGAAATTTGCAAGATAAATTGTTATCACTGAATTCGCTGGAGTTTGGGCCTCTCTTGTCTTGGTCTTACCGTTATACTACTTCAAGTCCCCTTATGTTGAATTATGGGGGTCCACCCTTATGTTCTTTAGTACTTGTATTGGAAGGTGTCCTCGCTCTTTTTGAAGGCTTTGTGCCAATATTAAGATGCATAGAAATCATGGCAAGTTTATGATAAAGTCAGGCTATAACATGTGGAGTACCGGTTCTTACAGCTGAAGTGATTAATAGCTTATTTTATAATGTTCAAGAACTAACCGGTTATATCAAAATTTATTAAATTTAGCTGGATTTTTATTAATTTTGAATTTAACATATTTTTATAAAATAAATATACGGCTGGATATGATGATACTTGAATATCCAGAATCAAGATGCTATTAAACTGATACAATAGAGTAAGCATCATGTAAATATGAGTTAGTTTGACTGCTGCATAAATGGAAAGTAATTTAATAATTAATACATAATTGACGATTAACATTCCATTTATAAAGTAACTACAAAAATTATTGTTAAACTGTTATAGATTATAAAATAGAAGTAAAAATTAAATGAAGCTATTATTTTATTAAACTCAAAACAATTAGTAGAATTCAATTATAATAATTTATTGGGTAAAATAATAACTATCCAAATTATAATGATGGTTTTATCAAATGAATCTAATAGAAATGATGTGCCTGCTATTTAATCAGATTTTAACAGAAATAGTTATAATATTATTTGTTAAAATTGACAGTATTGATTGGATATTTTTAAGGGAGTAGAATTGTACTTTATATAGTTGTTATTTTATTAAAATGTGCCAGTTATTGTTTAATATATTTATGAATTTAAGTTTAGCTTCAAGCCATATAAAAAGTTAAATTCATTAGAAACCCTAGAGTTTCAGGGCAACTATTGCATAATGTTTAATAATTTTAAATAAAGCCTTTTAATAAACAAAGATAACGTATAATTAAACTAATAAATTAAGAATGAAATATATAAAGAGGAGCAAAACTTATAATCTTTGCTTCTTCCTTTAATAGACCCGCTTCTTTCGGTAATTCTTCGTTAGTTGTGGTTTAGAATTCTTTAAATATTTTTGAGAATAGTTAAATTTAATTTAAATGGCAGAAATGTAGTTTTTAGTCTTAGAAGGATTGCAACAGTTAGAATTTGGTATAATTAAAACTGTAAAGGAGGTTTATATGATAAATGCCCATAATTTTTATAAAATATGATATCAATCCCTAAAGATATAGAAATAAACATCAACTCCAGAATTAAATTAATACTATTTCGGTAGAACATAAAAATATCTTTTTATTAAAGAGTGAATATCAAGGAATACTGAAGATGCTAAAGCAAATTAAGTGAATTGAGAGCTGGTATACATTATTAATCAGCAATTTAATGTGATAAATACAGTTTAAGTACAAGTGATTAGACTTAAAACCTTGATTTTTCACACGATTTCCATCTTCAAGATCATTGAAATTTATTGTTCTTATCATGTGATCGGTGCTATATCAGTCCTTCTTCTTCACAGCATCATTAGTACATAGTCTACAGGACTTAATGTTCAAGTCTCATCCACATCTCAACTTAAGACTGCTCCTCTGGCCATTAGCTTGGAGGGCGATCCTCCATTTTTATTAAAAGAAATTTTAATAAATCAGTGATTATTTGTAAATTAAATAATGCATATTAAAATTTTTTAAGTTTTAATGGATAATGGATAATGATCAAACATTTGAATTAAGAGGTTTAATCTATAAAGAATTACTAATTGTGATGTCTTAATTAATTTTAAACTAATACTTTTTAATTAAGACTATGCATTATTTAATTTATTAATAATCACTGATTTATTAAAATTTCGGCTAGCAGGTAGAACACACCCCCCTAATGTACTATTTTCTTTTTGTAGCCTTGTAGAGTTTTTGACGCTGAGCAAGATTGTCAGAAGCGCCTTTTGCTTGCGAGCAATAGTTTTCGAGCTATGACCAAAATTAAGTTCATTTTTATACATAAAAACATCATAGAAATAGTCAAAAATTTAAAATATTTTTTGTTTTTATATTTTATTAAAAATCAATATTTGGGTCTTTTTGTCATATTCTGAGCAAAAATGTAATTATTAAAGTAATATTTTGGAAAGTAGCCATTTTTATCATATTTAATAATTTTAGCATTAATAATACATTTCAGACAAAAATGGCTACTTTCCAAAATATTACTTTAATAATTACATTTTTGCTCAGAATATGACAAAAAGACCCAAATATTGATTTTTAATAAAATATAAAAACAAAAAATATTTTAAATTTTTGACTATTTCTATGATGTTTTTATGTATAAAAATGAACTTAATTTTGGTCATAGCTCGAAAACTATTGCTCGCAAGCAAAAGGCGCTTCTGACAATCTTGCTCAGCGTCAAAAACTCTACAAGGCTACAAAAAGAAAATAGTACATTAGGGGGGTGTGTTCTACCTGCTAGCCGAAATTTTAATAAATCAGTGATTATTAATAAATTAAATAATGCATAGTCTTAATTAAAAAGTATTAGTTTAAAATTAATTAAGACATCACAATTAGTAATTCTTTATAGATTAAACCTCTTAATTAAATGTTTGATCATTATCCATTATCCATTAAAACTTAAAAAATTTTAATATGCATTATTTAATTTACAAATAATCACTGATTTATTAAAATTTCTTTTAATAAAAAGGAGGATCGCCCTCCAAGCTAATGGCCAGAGGAGCAGTCTTAAGTTGAGATGTGGATGAGACTTGAACATTAAGTCCTGTAGACTATGTACTAATGATGCTGTGAAGAAGAAGGACTGATATAGCACCGATCACATGATAAGAACAATAAATTTCAATGATCTTGAAGATGGAAATCGTGTGAAAAATCAAGGTTTTAAGTCTAATCACTTGTACTTAAACTGTATTTATCACATTAAATTGCTGATTAATAATGTATACCAGCTCTCAATTCACTTAATTTGCTTTATTACCTACATAATTGGAAAATTTCTATTTGTATTATAAATTTCAATATAAAATTAATTGAAAATAAATGCAAAAATAATATGATATAATCCGTTAAGATCATTTTGAGGTTTTACTATTATGTTTAATATTAATAAATACATTTAAAATGGGAAATCTTACAAATTAAAATGTAAATTAATCATTTAAATAAGTAACTGCCATTAATTATAAAGCTTTGAGATCAAATTATATTACTAATTGCTTAACTTTCTTATATTTAAATTAATATTAGGTGATTAATTATTGCTAATTTGAACTGTGATTAATTAATTTGGAGTGATTTAATATTTGATATTATTTTTTTCTCGAATTCAATTATTTTCTAGCGAAGTGTTCCAAGTTCTTGCATTAGCCATCGCTAAAGACATCTCCACTGTGTTTCCAGTGTATCTTAAAGATATCTTCTTCATTTAAGGACGTCTTCTTAAAAGACAAAAATTTCAATAGCTATTAACCTTAAATTCAAAGAATCTTACTGTAATATAAGCTAATGATAAGATCATATAACTACTTAATAAAAACTTAGCTTGGTTCTGAAGTTTTAATGTATACCTTAAAACTAATGAATCATTTAAAATCCAGAAATCCACAAAATTTAACACAATAAATTAAACCTTCAACACTGTGAAAAGGTTGAGTACTGGAAATTAGGCTCAAAATGAACTGAATTTCATTTGCTAAAGAGGAGAATTTGGAATTTCAGAAGTTCAGTTTCATTCGTTAACCTCATCTTCGAAATTGATATTCCTTTTTGCTTATTTAGTATATTTAAATGATTATGATTTAATAAAAGAAAACAAAAGATTAATATATATGAGGGATATTTAGCACAAACTAATTGAATTTAGAGTGAGTTAATCTCGTTATTGTTTTATATATCTATGGAAAGGACTTTCAATATTTAAGGTAAGGTATTGAGATCAATCTATTTTCATTGCTTTGCAATTGATAATTCAACGTTAATAACAGACTGGATGAATCAAAACCCCAAATCTCCTTAGTGAGGTTTATAAGTGCTTAGAAAAGTAGGGAATAGTTAGGGTTTTATTAGGGTAAGTAAAGAAATTAGGCCAGTTTTGCAAAAAGAGAAATAGAAATTAGCGATTTTTGGGGTATACTTATGATAAGAAATATTTATTTAGATTTACTGCTCAAGCTTAGATATGGTGCGAGTATTAATATACACTAACTCAAACCAGTGATGAATTATTGTGCGATTGCAAAGCTATTGTGTAGGAGTGCTTCGACTGTAAGGTATCACTGCTTGCTAGCTGTTAAGCATTTCATTTCTGGTTCTTGATAACATCCTATTAGAAAATAAAAGTTCTCTAAGCAGCGTATTGAATATCTCTGCGACACAGTCATTTTAAAAGAATCGTTGCAATTAAAATGAGTTCGTTAATTTTAAATAAATCCGACATTTTCATTTTTTCTTATAAATTTGGATTTTCCTATTTTCACATTTTAGAAATGACGGTAGAAATTTGAATATTCAAAATATAAATGGAATATTTATGCTAAATTATTTATATTAATTATTATATTAAATTTTAAAATCTTTAAAAATGTCTCAACAAAACAACCAAAAAGAATTAAATCCAATCTAGAATATTGCTTGATAGTCTTCTGGTTAGCTTTCGTCCCTTGTTTCGGATTCGGTTTTCAATCAACAACAATTAAATTAGGAAGAGAGAGAAAGAGAAACTCCCGACTTGTAAACTTCGGTTTTGATGGAAGAGTAGTTGTAATAGGAAATCAACCTTTAGACAGACGTCTAAATGGTTGAGGACCAAGAACATATAGATACTGTTACCCTGTCCGTTTAATAAAATTAACAATCAGAGTAAATAAACACAATTACAGTTGAATAATTCTTACATGATGACTATTCCTAAGTACACAGTTTAGATTTAGAAAGTATCAAATCAGATTTTCAAAACATATTAAAAATGGAAGACTAATTAAAACTAAGCCATTCTCTTGCATCACTATATTTCAGATCAACTCTCTAAGAAATAATGTCGGAGAGTGAGTATGATGAAATGTTTGAAATTTTCAATTAGCAAAAATTCTCACAAAAAGTATTTGATAAATTTCATATTATCCAAAGTGAAGTAAAGGAATAAAATCACAACAAAAACTATGTGGATTCAGATATTTTAGCATAATATGATGTTGATGAAAATAAATTAATATTGTGATATATGTATAGACAGACAAGAAGCAAGAAGGAAATAATATAAAAGATTACAATAAGTTTTTCCTCAAACTGCAATTTAAGAAATTTAACGATTTATTTGCCGCCTGACCTTAAAACAAACATAGCACACCTCATTTTATATCATAAAATAAAATCAGAAAATAAAAAGGTTATCAGCGGTAATGAAAATCTTTTATCATAAAACTCTTTTATGCCAAGCAAGATAATTATGATTAAATTACAAAATTAATGAAAAAAACGAATTATCGCCATTCTTTTAGAAATAAATGAGTTTTAAATAACACACTTAGCCAGACTGCAAAAAGACATTTAAAATAACAAAATTGCCAACAAAGATAAAAATTGGAAATACATAAGCTATCACTATTAAGCCATCTAGGAAAATACTTTAGACTATTACATGAATATTTTCAGTAAATTTACAAAGCAAATATCACTTATGAATAGAGTTCTTGAAAAGAGCATTTTGCAATACATATGTGCTTGTTGTGGAAGTAGAGCATAATTGATAAATTTACACAAAGAAGACAAATGGGCGGTTATTGAATTACTTAGCGGCAGAACGCGAGCTCAAACAAATTTTCCCGAATTTGCCGACTAGATTTTAAGTAAAATAGAAGATGATGTCAATACCTTCAAAATATGTTATTTCTGCAGCAAGAATAAATTAACCTTTGCAATTGCCGATAGAGATATACATGTGCCAGACGAAATTAAAAGTATCAAGAAAAAGGCTTTAGAGGCAAATATCAGATTAGGCTATATTTACTCATTTATTCAAAATATTGCAAATTTAAACTATACAATGATAACTGGAGATAAACATTTCAAATTATTTAATGGTGATGTAGGAATGCATATATTAGCATTAGATTAAACATGGATGCAACATATCTCTTCAAAAGATAAAGCCAAAATAAATTTAGCTCTATAAAAACTCAAAGAAATAAATCACTTATATAAAAAGTTCTTAAGCACTTATGAAGTTTGGTAAGCAATTGTAACAAATCAACGATTAAAAGAATACTAGATAATGAAAGTTTTAAACAAGAATAACAAGAGGATTTCAGCAAAATGAAGTAAATATTGAGACAAATAAATAAGATGATTCTGCCGATAGAGAATTCTATTTAGTTCCGACGGCAACTTAGGAGCATCATAGAGAATTATTTAATATTGGTGATTTATACCGTCTATCGGCATTTGAGGAGTATTTAAGAGATATTGGCAGCAACGAAGTAAAAATTGAAGATATTATCAAAGATGTAGAAGAAAAATTCAAAGATGAAGAATAAAAGCGAAAAGAAGACTAAGAAAAGAAAATTCAATAAGAAGATGAAGATGTTAATGAATAAAGAAGAAATCGAGTATTTTATGAAGATAATTATTTAGAAGAAAAACTATTTCCTACACTATTCACTACCGGCAAAGGAGGGTTCAATTCTTTCTATAAAGGCGAAATGACAATTACAGAATATGAAAAAATGAAATTATTTAGCTGCAGATCAGAGTTGTGAAACCATTATGATTACATATTCTAGTTATTAAAAAGAAAATGAAGAGAATAAATGATATCTTATTAAAGAGTTGTAAAATCTTTTCATCCATATAAGCATGAGAAACCTCTATCGGCAAAAGATTTCTTATCTTGAGAATGAAAAGCATATTATTGGACTCATAAACTATAAAATTATAATGTTTGCACATCCTTATAATATACAGCTAAAGGATAGGAAATAGAAGCATTGTTATTAGGAGGATAGATAAAAAATGGTATTAAATATACAAATTAATTTACAAACTTACACATAATGAATCAGATGAATTCTTACAAAGACTTAAAAATCAAAAATAAAGAAGATAAAGGAAATTGAAATAAAATTTTGAGGTCAGCCAATTTTCAGGTTATATATAAAAGATATAGGATTATATAGTAATTTATATTTGATCTATAGTATATAGGCTATGAAACTTAGATTTTGTGAGTAGGTGATCATTAAAAATGAAATTTGCATGAAAACCTTGATAAATTTGCTAATTTTTAATAAGAAAACCCGCCAAATTCATAAAAAATATTTCAATCTTTTGCTTACAGGTGGGTTTTGGCTTCAGGTCTCTTTGGGTTTTCATATAAAAGTAAAGAAATATTGAATTATTTAAAGTGCAATCTCACTTGGGTTTTCATTTCAAACTCGGTTATGTTTTTATTGGTGATGCTTTACGCCTCAGTCTGTGTTTCGTTCAGGACTGATGGCGATAATAAATATTAAAATTCACTTATCTTTGGCTTCTCTTTTTGGTTTTGACGTCAGCCTTTTTTAGGTTCTCTATAAAGATAATGGATTATATAGTAATTTAGATTTGATCTATAGTATATTGGCTATAAAACATAGATTGGGTTAGTTGGAGATCATTAAAAAATGAAATTGACATGAAAACCTTAATAAATATGCTCATTTTTAATAAGAAAACTCGCAAAATTCATATAAATATTACAATCTTTGGCTTCTTCTG
>ARYC01020334.1:0-22055 GCA_000711775.1 Oxytricha trifallax
TATTGCAATTTTTATTGGATTTCTCTTTCGTCAGCAACAGATGAAGTCTCAGAGCCGTTACCAGAAATTTGTGAGAGTTAATCGTCTTCAGCAGGCACTCTGTTTTACATGTTATAACTCTCGTTGAGTTGCTTAAGAAGCTCCTCGGTTATAGTCTTTATTTGATCTTTAGCTACAACTTCAGTCTTCATAACTTATTCTCTTCTTCTAAGCAATTCTCTCTATCTCATAATTACTTATTTCATTTTGGCTTATTCCTCTACACTTAAGTGCTTCTCAGACTCGTATAAAAGGGCGCTAAGCACTTAACTACTTCTTATAGATTCTTTAAGAGCCTTTTTATTAATGTAAATATGCTCGCTATTCTCTTCTCCGATTAAGATATCGTTAACTGGATCAATATTATCATCGTTTTGCTTAGATTCCTCTAGTGGCTCATTTGGGTTTTGGGAGTGTTTCTTGGCAGGCACTTTCTTTACCATTCTGTTGAATCCTACGTACATTGTTCTTGGAGTGTTTCCAATACCTCTTGTAGTTTAGGTAACGAGATCGATGGTTCCCTTAACTGGCTTACAGACGAATCCAAGAATACCTTTGCCAATACCAACTGCTCCTCCTCTGATACCGCCTTGCTTAGCTCCCTTAACTGGTTCTACGATAACTCCAGCAACTGCGGAAAACATATTAGTTAGCATTGACTTAGTGCCGTAAGCAAGTCCTGAAGCAACATTTGAAGGAGCTTCAACCTTTTGTTTTGGCTTTTGCTTAAACACGTAATCTTGGGTAGCTTCAAGCCCATCTCCAATCTAAAATTTAAATTAGTAAATTGGTTAGTTTAAATTTTCAATGGCTGACCTTTTCTAATGAGAGCACCATGACCTTTCCGATTTTCCAAGGGACCTTAATGGCTCCAAACACACCTTTACCGAACTGCTTAGCCATAGAATTTTTAATGTGAGCCTTTTAGGAGCTTAATTGGAATTCTTCTCGAAGACCCTGGACGCTAATGGGATCTTCAGCTAGAACAGTAAATTGCAAGTTATTGGCAGTTCTAAACTCGAATGAATCAAGCACTTTTCCTGATTCTGGATCTGAAACGATTCCTATAATACACAAGTAATGAGAATAGGCAGGTGATTGGATTTTAATGGAGTGAATTGGTTAGTTAACTTACTTAGCTTATCTGGGAAAGTTCCTCTTGACAAACTGAAAGATTCAGATGGCTTATCTTGATCAAGAGTTTTAAAAACGTGAATTACACCGGTTTGTGTATCCAACACGAAATAAGCTTTCTCTATAATTGAAAATTTAGAATGAAGAACAACCTCATATTTTTAGATTCATACGTAAAATATAAGTGCACCCCCTGTTATAAGAGTTAATTATTTATAATATAAATAATCATTAAAGATAGATCAGATCAGTTTCTTTGAATTATTAAGGCATCTTACAGATAGTCTTGGCTGGAATAAGGATTCCTCGCTTATATTGTGCGTTGAGGTTATTGTCTAAATTTGCCTGTTATGATGCAGTACTCTCCATCTTATATTATCAATCTAATTAGTTATTTTAATTAAGTTTATTTACTATTCAATACTGCTATACTATAAAAATCAATAATTAAAGTTATACTCAGTTTTCATAATAAGCTCAGTCAGAATTAATATTACTCAAATTTTAATTATTCTAGTTTATATTAATATTTAAAGCTATAATAGGTATTATTAAAAAAGATTTGCAACATATCTTGGGATATTTATTAAAATCTTATAACAAATGAAATAAACTCAATTATGTAAAAATATATATTATAACACTAAAGAATAATAATCCCTATTTTATCTTTGAATTACGATTAGGAATAAATTGTTTGATTATGTTATATTAACTTAACTAATATATTGATTTATTCTTTAGTTCAGCAAATTTAATGTATATTAACAATAATAGTATCACAAATAATAATAAATTAATGAAATTTTTTGTGTAAAAATTTAAATTAAATCCATTAAAAATATTTCATTTTAACTCTATATAGCAATATATAAATTCGGCAATATATTTATCTAAATTTACAATCCAAAAATATTTAATCACCACTGTGTTCAGTAATTTTATTAATAATTTCATTTGCAATTAACTATTTATTCACTTTTACTATCAGGAAATTTTTTCATTTTATTATAACATCGTCATACCCCTTCATTATTTCTTACATTAGTAACAAATATTTATAACATATACTTATGATGAATTATTGTATTAAATTTAAAAATAGGAATTTATAGTAAAATTATAAAATTTTGATTTCTTATAAATATTGTAAATGGTAGATAAAAAGAAGAGCAATAGCAACGATCCCGAGTGCAGACTAGACTACGTTGTAAGTTATCAATAATGTAACTTAATATTTTACGCATTTAATATACAACTTAACTGGGAAGTCATGGTCAATTAACACTGGAATCCATTATACCTAATTAATAATGATCAGATTCACACAAAATAAAGTTAATTGTTGATTTTTTCAAAAAATTATGTTTATCATTACATATGAAACAATACATGCAATTGAATTTCAAAACAATATTATATACACAGAATTACCTTCATTTTAGTGCTATAACATAATTGAGAAAGTATAATGATATTAAATTTTGCATTATAGTGTGAAGCATTGGGTATAAACAAGGGAGCATTGCACTAAGTTACAGATATAGATTTCGTGTTAGATGACATTTGTCGCATGGACTTCCTCTCTTATTTCACAAACATAAAAACACTCACACTCATTAATCAAGGAATTTCAGAAATCGAGGTAAGATTAAATTCGAAAAAATAAATGTGGCAATAATTATATATACGCATATAGGGATTGGATAAAATGGTCAATTTAGAGCAGATGTGGCTTAGTGAGAATTTAATTGAGAATATAAAAGGACTTGATAAATGCAAAAAAATAATAAATAAATATATTAAATCCAAAAACTTAATATAATGAATGCAATAAAACTCAGAGATTAACTTTCCATCTATCATTTGAAATTCATGTCTTCATATTAATTGCCCTATTTAATGATTGTAAATATAAAATGCAAAAACCTAAGAGATTTATTTTTGACAGCCAATAGAATAAAGCGAGTGAGAGGATTGGATAACTTAATAAATCTTGAGAAATTGTGGCTTGATGAAAATCGCATTGAAAATTTGGAGAGTGGAATGAGTTGCCTCGTTAAGCTTAAAGAGTTAAATGTTGCAGGAAATAAAATTGAGTGCATCGGAATGACTCTCGATTAAAAAATTAATATAAAAAAAGCATTTTAATTAATCAGAAGTAAAAAAATATATAATTTCTGATAAAATAATACACAAAAAGCATTAACTGATATATAAAATAAAATATTAATTTCCACTTTAAATATCCAATTATACTTATTTTTAAAATAAATCGATGGTTTAATATCGCTTGAAGAATTAAACATTTCTCAGAACAAAATCGGTAATTTCAAGGAAGTCTTAAACCTAAATCGCCTCCCAAACCTAAAAACCTGCACTTTCCAGGACCCTCACTACGGGGATAACCCAATCTGCAATTTATGCAACTACCAGACATTCGTGCTCTATCACCAGCCTAATTTGCAGAAATTGGACACTCTGTAGATTTCAGATGATGCGAAGGCGTTTGCAGATGCCACTTTTATGAAGAAAAGGATGTATTATAACATGAGAATTAAGACTATTCAAAGAAATGCTAGTAATATCATTAAATATCATATAAAATAAATAATTTACAATAAGTTATACATAACATAGATCCTTATTATTATTTGGTTTTCTTAACTAATAGTAATTCTAAGCAATAACATTTAAATATTTTTTCCCCCCGATTACATATATAGTTAAAGTAATATAATGAAACTGCTAAAAATTTGCAAGAAAATTCGCACTTTTAAAATCGACATCCAAGTGACAAAACTTACAAAGAAAATGCATGAAGTCACCAGAGAACTAGAGGAAAGACAATATATAGGGGCTCAGGGTGTCTAAAACAGAGAGTAATATGAGGGTGTGTTCACTTATGGAGCCACTAATGCCAAGAAAAACCCACTTGATGACATTGATAATGAGAAACTCATTAATGATCTGGAGGGGAAGAAAGCGCTTATGTAGGGTAGAGTTTCATATATTAATATACATATCCAATACATTATAATAATAGTTAATATATGTTAGTATTATATGATTAATGGTACTAAAATTTAAAGATGAAATAATAAAGAGTTCATGATAAAAACGAGGATTTAAAGGATTTAGATGCTATCTATGATTCATTAAGAAAGAAAATGTATGAAATACCCGAATAGAATATCCAATAATATTACTTTTTTATGTCTTTCATATATCAATTTTATAATAACAGATTATGTAATTATATATCCACCGATTGCTTACTGAACTAGAGACTGGTGGAAACATAAGATTCGAGGAGGGCAAACCTAGTGACAAATGGTTCTAGAGTTGCAACGAGCTGGCCAAGGGCAGGTTCAACCCAGAGCAGATGAAGTTCTTCGGCATCACAGGCATTAATGTCACCAGAGTCACTAGGATTCACAACAGGTTCCTCAGGAATAGATTTGAGGAGAAATTGGAGCAACTGGTTGATTTGTCTGATATTTCTTATAAGCGCAGTCTGGAATATCTATTCTATGGCTTAGATCCACATCTACCGAATGAAATGCAAAGAGCTATTATATAAATGTTCTCAAAACGGGTTCATTATTGATAATAAAACAATGCAAAGTTTATTGATAATAAGACTCTTTTTATAATATGGAGGAGGGATTTAGAACTCCACAAGAATATCAATAAGAATGCGGCCATGCCACTGTCCGTATCACTTTTAACTCAGTGGCTTCAGCTGAAATAACCAGAATAAACTCTTTTTTCCAAGCTGAGATGGCTATGCACATATCAGAACAGCTGCAAAGCTTAAAAACAGACTTAATTCATTAATTTGTTTCTATTAATGCTAGTAATTGATAAAAATTAATGAATAAAATTCAGGATGAGCAGTGAATTGACACTTCAAAAAGGGCTGGTTTCAATTCCATCAGGCTAGGTCTTGGTTTGCAAAGTGTTTTTGAGTAAATGTGTGCCGGACAGCAACTTCCCATATTTTAACCCCAGTCATTCTCCCTCAGAGATCTTCCAAATATAACTTTAACATAGAATTTGGCTTTAGTCTAGTAACTTGCTTGTGTAATAACAAAAAATAAAAATACTGTTTATTTTTATTAAGATCTGGAGGTATGCACCAGTAGACACTAAGCAGTACGCAGGGATGCAGAGTATATACAGAACCAAGGAAAATGACCAGAGATAGAGAATGTGGTTCGTGCTTGACAACGCGCTTATCTTGCCTGAATACCTGGTTGAATTTGAATACACTACTAACCTTAATAAGAGCAATAAATTAAAATGTTATCAAATTACCTATATATTTCATTAAATAGTAAAAATACGTAATAAATAATAATACTTGTTAAAAGAGCAATCCATCAGAAAATGTTAAATCTATGGATACTTCTCATTATGTTATTTTTTAATATATTTCTAGTAAATATTATCTATATATTTTACTATTTATATTCTTTTGATACAGTTGAGTAACTGAACGAAGACTGCAACAAACTACTAAATGCAGTTAACGGTGCCTAGAAAGTGCTAGAAAACACCTACATCAGACACGCCCAAAGAGAAGCAATTCGCTCCCTAAATCTCCACTTGACCGCCCTAGACCTAGACAGATCTGACATGGGTTGCTTAAAAAAGACACTTGTGAATTTCATGCGATCTTGCCACATTGAGGAACTTCTCACGAATGGTTTTCAATTCTTGGATGATGATTCTTAGAATAATGCATAACTGGCCATTGAAAACTCCATGCCACCTGAGATACCAGTGCGCAGCAAAATTGATGAGATTAGTGAATATATACTTACTAATATCAGCAGGGAGAAAGACTTCAGTCAAATTGTATACTTAAATTTGTTTAGCAATAGAGTCAAGAAAATCAAATGCATACATAACAAAAAAGTATATCAAAATATTTAAACCACAAAATAAGCACAAAAATCTTTATTTTCTAAAATTTTGATAATATTCATGTAAATTAAAATGCCTGGAAAAACTAGTAAACCTAAACACTTTAATCCTATCATTCAATGAAATAGAAATGATTGAGGGTCTATAAGAGTGTAAAGTGCTTAAAAGATTGGATTTAAATCACAATTTCATTCGTAAAATAGAAGGACTAGATAATAAAGTTAATCTGTAAACACTTAATCTCACCAACAATTGGATATCTATATATGTAATATAGAGTTGAATAATATGTAATTTTATCAAGGCAATTTCTATTAGATATCAGACATAAATATGATTGAACACTTGAGAATACCATTGTCAATCTATCAGAGAATTGTCACTTAGATGCAATCCTACTATCAGCCAAGAAATCCTACAGAAGCACATTGTTTTCACTAAATTGGGCGCGGGGACTGCGTGAAACTTGATGGAAATAGCCCAAACTGATAATCCTAAATTAATAAATGCATAGATTGAACTATTTTTCACTCTTCAAAACATTTCCTTATCAAATGTCCTAAGATATTTTAATATATTTTTTACTGATAAAGACAAAGAGAGAGTGAGGACACAGGATTAAGTATCAATAAGCAAGGAATTAATCTATGAAAACGTAAGAGCTCAGATAAAAAAGAGTGAAGGTGGATAGATCACAACCATATCCACTCCATAAGATCAGAGTAAAAAGTCCATCATAAGTCAGAAATCGAATGTTACAGTTAATGATACAACGGATTTAGATTCTTAATTAACTTTCAGTAGTAATAATCAAACTGATTGGGAGAGAAACATTGAAACTTCAAGTTCTTATATAAATAAAATCGTTTTTGTTATTTTCTATATCAATTTTAATTAGTATAATTTGAACTAAAAGTATATAATCTTTAAAGAAATAAGAAACTTTGATTTTGAATCATAAAAATTTAACAAAAATAGAAGCATTAGACGCATTCTTAAACCTTAGAAAGCTATAACTGATTGATAACTGTCTGACAAAAATTGAGGGTTTATAGAAATGCAAATTGTTGGAAGAATTGTCACTTGAGAAGAATAAACTTTAATAAATTGAGGGAGTTGGATAACTCAGATATCTTAAGAAATTAGACTTTAACTTAAATTAATTAGATTTTCATAGATTTTTATAATATATTTACCTATTTTTAATTATTAAAAGATTTTAATGCAAATATGCTGTTTTATATATACAATAATTTTCTTCTACAATTATTATATAATTATGTTCTGACTTAGGATGCAATAGAATTAAAAGAATCGAAGGTCTAGCCTAACTCGAAAACTTAACCTAGCTATCTATGGAGGACAACGAGATCTCCAACCTAGACGGCCTTGAAAACCTCCAAACCCTCATGGAACTTTACCTGGGCAACAATTTGATCAGCGACATCAAGGAAATAGTTAAACTTAAGCAGCTGGGCAGACTGATTATTCTGGATATTAGTGGGAATAACCTGTCTAGAGACTCAAACTATAGGATTTATTGCATTTTTCATCTGAGGAAGCTGAAGGTTCTGGATGGAGTCAGTGTGGAGTCGACGGAGCACATGGATGCCAAGGAGACCTTCGCTGGTAGACTCACTGAAGAACATTGTTAATAACAATAAATTAAACTTAATTAAATGTATTAAAATATAGCTCTTTATTTATTTATAAAATATATAATATTTTATAATTCTTGAGAGTAGAATAGGACTAGGAAAGAAATTAAATGACATTAAGGAGCTAGATTTATCATCTTGTAGATTAAGAGATTTTGATAATATGTTTGATGAAAGTCTTTATCCATAATTGAGAGATTTAAATCTTTCTCATAACAGCTTGGTAACACTTAGAGGTTTTGGATATTTGCCTAAATTTTACTCATTATAATACAATGATTTTCGTTGGATATTATAACAAATGTTAATATAATAATTAAACATCCTAAATTGAGAATACTAAAGATCAAAGCTAATAGATTAGAGACACTTTTTTGCAAGCCAAACGAAGACGGCTATCCAAAGGGACTATTCGGATTGCCTGTAATTTTATCATTTTAATTCTAATTATATTTTATAGGGCCTAGAAGTTTTGGATGTGTCCTATAACAACTTGCACGACCTCTACGGTTTACAGTACTCCCCCTTAAAAGACTTGAAAATTTTGAATGTATCAAATAATGACATAGTAAAAGTTGACTTTTTGGAGAAACTCAAGGCATTAAGAGAACTTGATCTCAGTAAAAACAGGATTAGATAGATTGATCAGTAAGTTACTATTGTTGTTGTTCAGTAAATGTTTTAATATTTTACTCTGTAGAAACTCATTCTAAAACTTTCACTTGATTACATGTCTGAGACTGGAGGATAATGGATTGAGGAACCTTTAAAATGTGGAGAAATTAGAGAGATTGCAATCGCTGTTTGCATCTGGAAATCGCTTAGCTGAGTTTTGGGAAGTTGATAGATTATCAGAGTTGCCTCATTAAAACAATTGTAATTTATAATCTTATAAATAAATAATAATAAAAGGAATTTTAATTCATAGAATATATGAATAACTTTAATAAATAGCCTCATTTAATGGAAATTGCTTTGCTAAATAATCCAATGACAAGAAAACCTAATTATAGAACTGCTATTATCAAACGACTTCCTGCTTTAATTATTCTTGATGGCAAGGAAATATCTCCTGAGGAACGTTAACGTATCTCAGTAACTATATTATTGATTTCCAATTTATTAATAAAAATCTTTAAATTTAAACGCATCGAATAAGCTGGAGGATTGATAGGTCCAAGTGGAATGACAGCAGACGGTTAGAAGCCTCAACCCATGATTCATTTCGCCTAGTACCCCACTGTGAAGGTTCCAGTTAAACTAAACGCAGTAAACTTCGACGGAGTCTTCAGCAACATGAAGGTATTTCAGTAGGATGCCAGTGGCTCAGTTTAGCAGCAACTCACCTCTTAACAGTAGCAGCAATTGATGATGAATCAGAAAAACTAAATGATCATTGGGGGTGGACCAGGAGGGATTGTAGGTCAGGGCTTAGGAGGTATAAGCGGTATAGGTATAGGGGGAGGTAACAACGGTGGCTTAATGATGGGAGGCAACGACCTGGGCAACATGATATAAGTTAACAGTATAGGAGGGGATTTCAATGGTGGTCAGCCTATTAGTGGACTGGGCATGCAAGGGAAACATGATTCAAATAATACAAGAAGGCCAAGCTACTTAAGACAAATCAGAATGGTGGGGCTGGTAATAGGCTCTTCACAATCCTCTATTCAATAAAAAGACAAGTAGATGATCGGTAAAACTGGGTGTAAGTCATGATTTGTATTATTAATATTTATTATTATAGAGGGTTTTAAACCGCCACAAGCTCAGAGAAGATATTGAACGATATAAAAAATGATATAGTTTACAATAAATTATAAGTAATGATTGATAAATGCAATTCAAGTATTATTTAAAGAGCTTCGTAGAAACTTTAGTCTACTATATTAATTTTAAAATTATAAAAGTTATTGATAATAATTATATGATAAATTCTCCAATTTTATATTTAAATTTTTATTTCAAACGATTAATCATCGCATAATTTCCCTAATCTCACTAAATCTATTGAAATGTTTAATTGTTTTTACTTTATTACGGAAGCATCAAATCAATCAAATGAAATAAATTAATTTGATTTATCTTAATAATTTATTCTTATCTAATTATTCATTATTTTAATGTCAAAAAGCCAGAAAGACTTCACTGTCATTAATAAACTGGGTAAGTTTCATGCTCTAATTAATCAATAAATCATAGTTAGTTTTACTATAAAATCATTAAATATATTTACTGAATTGCTTATTAGGAGAGGGAGCTTATTCACAG
Source organism: Oxytricha trifallax (assembly GCA_000711775.1). Lineage (NCBI taxonomy): Eukaryota > Ciliophora > Spirotrichea > Sporadotrichida > Oxytrichidae > Oxytricha > Oxytricha trifallax. The sequence goes on from ARYC01020334.1 coordinate 10,035, forward strand.
GTATATAAAGTCAAGAGACTATCTGATAATTAAATTTATGCTCTTAAGAAAGTAAGTAAGAAACAGGGTTGCTTCCCAGATTAGACAAGGAATTTTAACGTTTTTATAAGAATTTAAGGGGAATTTTTTTATCTCTGTACTATCAATTAATATAGAAAAACAAAAGCAAAATCATTTTTAATGATAATAGTCAAACTTCGAATATAAATTCTTTAAATAACTGTTCATTCCTAAAAATAATAACGTTTAATTATAGGTTTCTCTGGATCCACTCTCTCAAAAAGAAAGGGAAAATGCATTGAATGAAGTTAGAATATTGGCATCTATACAACATCCAAATGTTGTCGGTTACAAGGAAGCATTTTTAGAGGAATAGGAGAAATATTTATGTATAATTATGGAATATGCAGATGATGGAGACCTCTACCAGAAGATTATTGATTTTTAAATATAATTTATATCCCATAGGTCTTTATAAAATAAACATATCAATAATTAAATTGTATTTTTAAATTGAACACTAAAGGAATAGTACATTATTTGATGAAGACACAATATGGAGATATTTTATACATATGGTTAGGGGGCTTAAAGCTCTGCATAAATTAAAAATTTTTCATCGTGACATGAAGAGTGCTAATATATTTATCAACAAAAATGGAACAGCTAAGCTTTTTATTTTATTAATAAAACTTCATTTTGATAAGAAAGTATACAATATATCATTTATACAAAATTATCATCTATTTTTATAAAGTTCATTTATAAGAATTTAGCTTGGAGACTTGAATGTTTCAAAAGTGGCAAAGAAAGGCCTCCTCTATACATAAACAGGCACTCCTTACTATGCAAGTCCTGAAGTCTGGCAAGACCAACCCTACGACTAGAAATCCGATATGTGGAGTTTGGGTTGTGTACTCTATGAAATCGCCCCTCAACAACCACCCTTCAAAGCAAACGATATGGACTGATTATTCAAGAAAGTGTTGAAAGGCTCCTACCCTCAAATCCCTGAACAATATTCAAGTGACCTTGCTAAAATTATCAAGAAACTTATATGCGTGCATGCAAGCGGACGACCAAGTTGTGATTAAATACTTAATAACCCAGTTGTTAAGAAGTGGTGCACTAAGCTGGGAATATCTTCAGAAACTGATGAAATCGAAAATGAACAGCAGATAGTTGTTAGTGATGGCCTGGGAGGAAATTTAGCACTTTTAAGTACTATAGTATTGCCAAATAACCTCAAACTGTTAACAGATAGACTGCCAAAATCAAAATATGATGATGTACTCTAGAATGACTAAATCCTTTAAGAATATTATTAAGGGAGGAGACTAGCCCCTCGAGTCCTACTGATGTAGAGGATAATAGTAGAAAGTACAGGCCGAGAATTGAAAAATCCTAGAATCCTCAAATTAAGAAAAAGAAGAATTAGTAAATAATCAAGTAATTTAGTGAATTTAAATTTATACTATCAATTAAGACATCTATAAAATATTTTCAGTAATATCATTAAAAATTTAATATCTAATTCAAAAATTTAATTATTCTATAGAACTAAAAAGTAATGTTCTATTATAAATTTAATTAACATTCAATTATTAATTCAAACTATATATTTTAATATAAAAAAATTGTATTATAAAATTTTCGATTATTTTTATTTATAATAAATTAACTTACTTTTATTAAGCTATCGTATATGTTAAAACCTAATGGCTTAATGCTTTTTCTTTAGAAAATAAGTTTTTTAATTAATTCTATAACATTCATATACATTTTAGCTATAAATTGTGAAAATTTTTGTTTATATTTATTTACTAGAAAGCCCAATTATTTTAACTAAATCCTTTAATCGATTTAGACAATTAAAACCAAGCAAGTTCAAGAAGGTCAGCAATTTCTCAAGATAGAAAGCCCCTGAAAAGAAACGCCTCGGAAACCCTCCGCATTAACATCCAGCAATCAGACCCTTCAAATTAGCATTCAACACCCCTCGTAATATCAAAATCTCCAAATAAACAATCAAATCCTTCAAACTAGTCTTATGATACGAAGCAATCTAATTCAGTCAATTATTCGAGTTAATAATCAAGCGTGCCCAATAACTCGAATTAAAACAACAATAACAGTCATGTTAATTTGCAAATTATACCATAAGCTCAATATTTACCAGAAAGAAACTTAAGAGATAAGTCATAAATGAATTACCTAGAGACTATCAGAGAAAACGAAAAACCAATTTTACCTTTGCCCAGTTCACACATTAAAATTCTTGAGAAAAGAAGTAAAAAACAGTAAAATTAGCTATAGTAATCGTAATAGTAAAGAAAGATTAATCGAATAAGTAGCTAAGAAAGTGTTATGACTTCCTCCCCGTAAAACGAGTAATAGTACAACGGTTCGTAAAACATTTTTGAGAACAGCGATAGCGCTCCAAACCTTATGATTTCACCATAGAAAAAGCAAATTAATAACTAGAAACACCTATACATAGAAGAACAAAACCTCTCTTCACAGACTTAGCTATAACCAGTCTAACAATTGTCCTCCAGTAAAAACAACAATTTACTATAGTCTAACATCAATAATACAAGCCAAGTGAGCGTTTCACAATCTCAATAGAATTCCATCTAACCAAATAATCATTCACATATTAATTCAGGAACTTCAAGAAATTTAATATCAATCGCAGATAACAAAGCCAATGCTGATTTAAACCCAAGAAATGCTAATAATAACAGCACTTCTGGTGTCAGTCAAGTTAAAGCGAAAAATTACAATAGTGTCAAATATACTTAAGGGAAGAGCTTAATATCTCCAGTTGAGTATTAGGATTTGAAGTAACAGAAGCAGCTTAGTTCTACTGAAGATAAAGTTGTACTGTAGAAGCAGTTATATAGTTATACATTAAAATTTTGGTTTATTAAAGAGCATAATTGCAATTAAAACCTTTTAATATATTATAAAGAAAAGAGAACATAGCAAGTCACTAATCCTAGATGGTTCAAGACATTTCAAAAGATGAGCTATACTCACATCCAATGAACGAATATTTGAATGAAAATAATGGAATGAATAGTGGTATGGCTTCAAAGAGACCAAGAAAGAGAGGGCCACTTATCGCATAGAATCACATGTTTCCACCTTTAGACAGAAGCACCAAGAATTAGAGTGAAACCAGATTGCTAAAATTACCTGATATCAAGGGGACAAGCAGGCAAAGCAATCAAGTAAACTTAATTGATACACTGAAAGTATTCCAAGGATTTAACAAAAAATATTACATCATAAGTTTAGATGAGGTAGGTTCATATAGCATCCATCCAGTGAATTCAATCCAATACAATCACAATACCATAAATCAAAATAATCCACAGACCTACAACTACTATACTTAAACCGAAGAGAAGAAGGAGCAGGTTCGTTCTAGGTTGGAAATGCTCTATAAAGTCAAGATACCAAAGCAGAAATATTAGCATTAGATTGCTTAGCAGGCATAGTTATAGTAATAATAGTTACAGCAGTCATCAAATTCATAAATTGGGAGTAGCCAGGGTAGGAAAAATAATCATCATAATAATAGTAATTGGGAGAATGGCACCTCATAGAATTCATAAAATACCAGTATCACTCTTAAACCAATCAAAATTATTATTAAAAATAATTTGTATTAAACTACTATAATATTTTCAATATTTAAGCCAATAAAAGCCTAAATTTAATAAATATTCATAATCTTTTCCCCACTATCTGAATATTATATTATAAAAGTTTAGCAAACAACCAGGAAACATCTAAACTAACTAGAATCTCCCACTAAGAAATAATATCCTGAAACGAGCCTAATAGAACAACTCTGGAATTGGTGCAGGAATAAAAAATATAGGAAACAGCCAAGGGAACAGCATAATTTACAGCAATGGTTCCCTCACACCTGGATCCCTGGTTGTTGAGAATAATGGGCTCCCTGCTCAAAGACCTGGTTGGTGGGGATGAAATGAAAAATCATCCATAATATCAAATGTAACTTGATTGCTCATAGTTAGAAATTAAAAAAGTTTAAAAATTGCTTTTAGCATTGATTTGATTGAATTTTATAATATTCAATTATATCTCATTCCAATTTAAATGCTATATTTATATTGTGAGGTTAATACTGAATTGAGAGCATTAACTTGACCCCTTATATTATCATCAATTCCATTACTAAAGATGAGTAAATCTTTATTAATAACATCATTTAACTAGCAATCATTAGGCTCATGACCAAATTTATTCCTATTATTATTTCTACCACCTGCGGTTGTGTGAATTCTGGAACTTACATTTGTTAAATTTTGCTTATGATCTTAGATTAAATTCGAATTTATGAATGAAGCATGGATTTATTTAGAAAACTATCTTCTGTGTTTTATATGCTGTGAAAATATTTAATTTCTTGTTTCTCTTGAATCTTTTGCAAAAGGTAATTTTAAAATAATCCTAATAATTTCTAAAATTATTAAAAACCTCTCCCCTTTAATGTAAATGTTGAAATGAATTACAATTTACAGCTTAAGTTAAATGTAATTCTTGAGTTAAAGATTTATTAACACAAAATATTTTAAACTGATACATCTTTATTGATTCATTTTCACAAATACTTGACTGGTTTGCCCTCTGAGCTGTAGCCCAGAGTGGGCCCTTGCCCTGCTCAGTAGCCAATTTGTAGTTCTGATACATCAATGGCATCATGAATGAGATCCCACTTGCCCTTGTTGGTTACGTGATAGATTCTGACCACACCACCAGAAGCTGAATCCTTGTAGGTAGCTGAAGTGATGGCTCTGATACCGAGTTGGACGGCTTCATCGAGGGACATATCGTAGCGATAGTTTGTGTCGAGCACACCATAGGCGAAAGTACCACCGGATCCTACTGCGAATAGTCTGCCTCTTAGTCTGGTGGCATTAATATTTAAAATGTAATATAAGACCGCTTTTTAGTTTTAATAATTTACTTTAAAATAGGCATCATCATCGATGTAATAAAGACTGGCTCCAGTCTTATCTGATCCAGTGAACATAGTTCCCATTGATAAGCCTTGACCTCTATATAAAACAGACACATTTATCTTGCAATACTTTGAAATTGCTATATTGTCTCATGATTGAAGCCAACATCATAGATGCCATGGCGACTGATGGCTTTTCTCCATTTCTAAGTTCGTACACTCTGCATTACATGGCGACGTATTTCTCCCAGAACATGCAATCAGCAGCACCACCGGCCATGGTACCCAACAAGAAGTCGTTGATCTCAATGACCTTTTCTCACGTTGCTTGAGAGATGAAGGCGCCCATGGTGGCTCTGGCATCGACTGCCACGAGCACTCCCTCTGCGAATTCGAATGCGAGGGTGGTTGTACCCTTTGCGAAATCTGTCAATTTAGGGGCTTTCTCTTTCAATCAAATAAATATAAGAATATAAAACTAATGAGTATGTCCTAAAGATATTCATGTTAAAATGATTTTGAATTTATACTTAATAGAATGATCTCATGAAGTTGATGCTCTATAACATATAATTAGCTACTGTTCTCAAGTGATGATATAGAATAAAGGGATTCACATTGATTAAAGATTTTGAAAATTTGGTTAATCATGCAATCAACCATATTTTTTAAACTTACATCTTATCCCGGAGCGAGTTTGAAGCAGAAACCTTCTGAAATATACTCACCAGTAGTACCAACTGATTCTTAATTTATTATAATTATTCAATATTATTAAACAATCAATCTTATCATTTAAATTTCTATACTCAGAATATATAAAAAGAATTAAAAATTAATTCAGTAAGTTCATGTTCAATATCACTTCTCTCCTTCTGATTGAAATTAGTGAAGGGGGATATTGAGAGTTGTGGTACACTTGAGAAACTCTTAGCGAGACCGAAGTCCTCACTGGCCATAAAATCAAAGTTCATTTCCATCTTAATGCTTATTTTTATCTTTAAAATTTTAACTTAAATTACAAATTATATATTCAAGTTTTGTGTTTAATTTTCAAGGATTTAACTTTGAAAAGCATTAAAATATTAATACAATCATAGTATTTGTATACCTGGAAACATTGTTTTAAATTTAATAAAAAATAATAAAAATATCAATTTGTATATAGAGTGAGTTAATTTTGACGAAAAGCGAGAAGGGTATTTAAATTTGAAATCATAGCAAGATTATAAGAAATTTGAATTTGATAGATCGGTTATAATGCTATATTTTAAATATCAATTTATAATTATATTGAAAAAAATCAAAGTTAATATGATGTAGTAAAGTTATTAAGAATCAAACAACTAAAATATGTACTCATCTGATCTCATATTAATAAATAATTTAGTAATTTTCTTCACTATTTTCTATAATAATAAATAATTTAAGATCCCGCAGGTACAGATAATTCATTTCAAAGGGGTATTTCCTTGACACATCGATGGCTAAGAGCTATAAGCAAGGGAGCATGAATCAGAGAGAACAAGGGGCTAACGAAACTTGCAAAATTAATGTCATTGTGCGAATCAGACCTTGCACAAACGCATATCAGCAAAATTTATTATCAAATTAATCAATTAAGGTTCAAATTTATATTCGAAGTGATTCGAATATATTGCAAAATTAAAGTAAGGATCATTCAACTTGACATCTTCTTAACTTTTCTTAAATTTTAGCTAATAATCAATCGATTTTATCGAATGCTTCAGGTCTTATCGGCAATACTCTCAACAATAGATGTATCTCAGAGATCAAGGACAAGAAGACTATCGTAATCATTTGAAAGTTTAATCATTATAAAATTGTACGAATATTTTAAGTAAAAAAAACAATGTAATCTCAGGTGGGAAATCCAATCAAGAGACTTACACATACGATTACGTGGGAGATGAAGACTGCCAGCAAGATGAAATTTTCAAAGTTGCGGCACGACCCATTGTTGATCAGTGCCTACTTGGTTACAATGGAACAATCCTCGCTTATGGCCAGACAGGCTCTGGGAAGACTCACACTATCCTGGGAGACAGCAAAAGCTAAACTTATAATGATAAATTAAAATTATATTTTCTTTTTATATATTGCCCTTATACAGTGTGATAAAGGGAAGAAATTTATTTAAATTTTAATGATTAGAATCAGTGTCAATTTTAGGTTATAAGATTTATCTAAATTAATTAGAAAAAAATTCAAAATATCAGATATTTACAATTGCTTTGCAATTCTATTAAACCATTACTCTGTAAAAAAGCAAACCTCTATTTAAGTCATTTAAATTTATTTAAAGCTAAAAGACAATTTTTGTGAACTAAGCTGCGATGAAAATAATTTCCTTTTATAAAATTAAGATATTTCAAATTTTCTTTCTAATTTTCAGTAATTAATGAATTTTACTGAATATAACTGACACTAAATAGAATGATAGATTGTTAAAACTTAATATAAAAAGTATATTTTATTCAAAATATTTGCATTGATATCATAATTTTATGAGGTGTTGAACAATCAAGATGAAAATGCTATGAATATTGATCAAATTAGCAGTAATCTTAGCTAATCTCTGCTTTCTTCCTAATTCAGCAATCAAAACCAAAACTACTCTATTTGATGAATATTGAATAATTTTTTTGTTATAATTGTTGTTCTTTTGGGGTAATGTAGCCATTTTAAAAATAATAAATCTAAATTAACGATATTAAGGATTATTTATATTAAGAAATATTTAGAATTTTAGCTTAAGCCAAGGTATGTAGCGATTATTTATACTGAGTAAGAAAAACCAGGTCTGAGTTATGTAGAAATATCAAAGTTATATACAGGAGTACCTCAACTGATTGACATCCCTAATTGCTACCTATTGAGCATTACAAATCTAATTCTGTAAAAAAGTAAAATTAATCACAGGAGTCATTAATAACTACCCATTTGATCTTAATTAATGGAAGACTTCTCATTATAAAATAGAATACGACAAATGAATAATTTTAAGAATATGATAAAAAATAAAAACATTAGTTATTAGTAGTTTTTTGTATTTAATAAGATAGGCAACGTTTCTATTAATCAATTTTTCTTCACAGTTGTCACATTTATTCTAAATATTTGTTCTATTTCCTTTACTTTCTGTTCCTACTTGAAAGGACCTGCTCAAGTTTATACTCAACATCATTAAACAGTATTTGCGCTTTGCACCTTTGCTAATATTACTAGAATATGAAAAGTATGATTAACTAGAAGTGCAATACTAAAAGTTAAATGTTTGTCCCTTTGCCACACATGCAATTTATTGTTACTCTATTTAACGATAAAGCTAGTTAGAATTTTTAAGAAGTCAAGATATTAAAATTACTAGCAAGAGATCATTCTGATGTTCATCACGAATAAAGAAGTTAATTCTTTAGAGTCTTATTGAGACTTACAGGAAAGAGTCTCAAATGTTAAATGAGATATGTACTTAAAAAAATTAGCAAAACAATTTTTTAAGACAAATAAACATATTCCTACAACAAATGAAGTCTTCACTAATAATTTATTTTTAATTAGTTGCGAATAAGTGTGTGAAATAGCATAATTAAAAGTAGTTGATAAATATTCTTAAAGGTTATCCCTAAAACTATATTTTTAAGATTTTGCAGTATTAAATTTAATTTTACTATACATATAAGGTAGTATTAAGAAGATAAAGCAAGATTTTGCAAGTACTTAGTAATGCTAAATATTGGTATATTTGATGTTTAATTTAACAAAGGCAAAAAAAAATTTTAATAACTTTTCGATTTTATCATTATCAATAAAAAATCTAATTTCTTTTTAATTTGAATTATTTAACCTAAGATATTATTAAATCTATTTATTAAAATAGAGCAAAATATTTCTCTAAAGATCCTTACCATATTAAATTATTTTCCAATTTGAGAGAGTAGAGGAATGGTTTTGTATAGTAGACTGTAATGAGTTATTTGGGCTCAGATCTAAAATTGAGCAATTTTTAAAAAATCATGTCTTACTTTTAGTGAAAAGCAAAATAAAAAATGATATATATATAGAAGTCAGCCGAATAAATATGTTCAAATATGGCTATGAAAAAAATATTAGTACACAAAAATACAATTGTGCAAACCAATCGAGACCAATCATAATTGTAATTACTATAATTTAGAGAATAAATGAAAATAAGCTATTTAAAAGGTTTGTTTTATAAACTATATTACATTAAAAATAAAATACACTCTGCAACTTAAGATTTCTTATTAATTATAAGAAGATTCAAAATTTTCCCTTCTAAAAAATACTTCAAAACATTTACCCAGATTGTGAGATTTTAAATCTTAATGGAGGAATTCCTGCTCTCAATAAGAATGAGGCTGGTATATTACCAAGATCTTTTGAGTATCTCTTCCAGTAGATTCAGCGCATCAAGAATCAATATCAATCGAAAGCTGAGAAGGGTAAGCGTTCAGCCAGGAAATCTATGGCTCCTTCTCATATAAACTTGCCTTCGTTTAATGAGAAATGTGAGAGAGTGGAGTTTGATGTTAAGTGCCAATTCCTTGAAATCTACAATGAAAACATTTACGATTTGCTTGACACTTCTATTGATAAGAGACTGAACATTAGATAAGACCAAGACAAGGGTATCTATGCAGAAGGTGGCAGAGAAGAAGTTGTTCATAACTTGCAAGATGTTATGGCATTAGTTGTCCTAGGTAATAGGAACAGATCTGTTGCAAGCACTTAGATGAATCGCCATAGTTCAAGATCACATGCTGTTTTTATCACTAATTTGAAGACTATCGAATATCTTGATAACGGGAATTAAAACGCTAAAATTTCAAGATTCTATATTGTTGAATTGGCCGGTAGTGTAGGATGCAAAGATACTGGAGCTGAGGGTATCAGATTGAAAGAGGCTTCCAATATCAATAAGAGTTTATCAGTACTTGGTAATGTAATCAATAAGCTTGCAGATAATGCTAGATTAGGAGATACTAAACCTAAGAGTCATGTAAACTACAGAGATAGTAAACTGACTTATCTATTGCAAGACTCCCTGGGAGGTAACTCAAAGACTGTCATGATTTGCAATAGAGCTTATATTCATGAGATATTTGACTAGCATACGTTTTTACATTATAATTGAATGTTAACCCCCACATTTAAGCAATGAAAGAAACTAAGAACTCTCTACAGTTTGCTTAAAGAGCTAAAATGGTTCAAAACAAAGCAGTCATTAATGAGGACACAAATTGTGTGGAGTTTTGGAAAAACAAATGTCAATTGCTTGAGCGTCAATTCTCAAGGACTGGTGGGAACAATCAATCTTTTTCAAAAGCGAATACTCATTCAAAATTCAACGACTAATCCCTGAACGACTCTGACTATTTGTGTTATAAGTGTCAAGGTAGTAATACCAAAAGCATTAAAAATCAAGATCAAGGAGATTATGAGAAAATGAATGTTGATCATCTTAAAACTATCAAGGAACTTGGAAATCAACTCAAAGAACTGAAGAAAAAGAATTTTACAAAAGATATTAGCTATTTATAAAATGAATGGAAAGGATAGATTTGCAGTAATTATCAGTTAAAATTTAATAAAAGATTAAATGATAAAAGAACAAATGGAATGCTAATGTTGCAAATTACCCTTTGTAATAGAGAAAGTTATTCATCGTTAGCCACATATCTTAAGTGCATGCTGGCATACTATGTGTAAAGAATGCTGTGATTTAGTGATTGATGTGAGAAAGTAAATAAAGTGCCCAACTTGCAAAAATTACACTTAAGTCGGCGAAAATATTGATACTCTGCCAATTAACCACAAGCTTCTCAATGAGATATTTCTGTATCAATCGCAAATTGGCTAACAAAAGTAGGCTATTAATTCACGTTAAGGTAATTCTCATTAACTTTACAAATCTCACTCACCTCGAGGTAGATACCAAAACAATTTAGAAAGTTTCAACTCGGTTAAGAATTATGTAGCTTAAAATTAAAAGTAACTCCAAGCTTCTCCTTCAATATCATAAGATCAACAGCCAGTTATTAACTTGCAAAACCATAAATCAGATACACGTTCAGATTCCAGACCAAGTTTACTTTAGGATGTCCCATGCATTTCTTAAAATTCCAATTAAAATTAAGCTAGTTTAATGATTAAGTTCGATAGCTAATGTAACATTCATTAGGCTCCTTATCAAGCTTTCTGTGAAACTGATTTACAACTTCTCTGCATAGAGTGTATAATTTCTCCAGAACACAAGCCTCACAATGTATTGAAAATTGACTAAGCTTATGAAAAACTTGTCAAACTCCACCTTGAAAAATAAAATAAACTTAACCTAGAAATTTAAGAGCTTGGGATTAATTCGGTCGATGAAGTTTTTGCTTAATTGCAGAAGAGAAAAGACTAAATGGAATAAGTTGCTTCAGAAGTCATTTCAAAATATATAAAGTTTACTGATTACCTACATTAAAAAATAAACAAGCGAAAAGAAGAAATGATTGATATTATCAATAATAAATTAAAGAAGGAAATTAATATCATAGAAAATTACGAGGGAGATATCAAGAATACATTAAGTATGATTAATTTTGATAAAGTTGAATTGAGTGCATCAACATAAGAAGAAAAACTTAAATTTTTGGAGGACTAAAAAGTTTTTAAGGATTCACGATTAAGTTAAGAAGAGTCATTAAAATCTAAAATCGATCAAATTAGTAGTATCGGATCAACATCGATATAATATTTTACTTAAAATAGGAAAACTTTTATTTTGCTATAATTGAAAGCCAGTTTAAAATGGGAGAGGAGCTGCATTTTTTTATAAACTGCTTTAAAAAGAGATTGAGAATAATTCAATAACAAAATCAAAATCAGTACTCTCATGAAATGAGCAAAACTAATGCTTCAAGCACAAATAATTTCATTCCAATTTCATAAGCGTTATATGGTTAAAAATCAAAAGAAAACAGTGAGAAAAA
>ARYC01020335.1:0-17709 GCA_000711775.1 Oxytricha trifallax
TTATTCAGGGTACTTCTCTCTCAGCTGCTCTAAGAACTTAATATACTGCTCTGTCTTAATAGAGCGAGGACGAATAACATAAGTTTCTAAACCAGCATCCTCGCTAATACCTCCTAGAATTGCCATTGTTTATACCTTGACTTTCTAGTCATATACTTCTATATTACTATGCCTCTTATACCAAGATTTCTAGATAAAAGTGTTGGAGGTAAACACAGCCTCGTCAGCATGTATAAACTTAATATTATTAGTAATAGCTCTCTGCATTTAATTATAAATATAATTTTGGTAATTGTTGTAAAATGGCAGAGTGAAATCAATCACTCTCTTGATACGATTAACACCTTTGTAAGAAATACCATTTCGTTTATAGATGTTGGGCTATAGACTAAGCAGAGATCTTCAACTCAGGGAACTGGCGATGAAACATAGTAGCTCGTTGGTCTAAAGAGAAGTGAGCCCAATACTTCAAAGTTTTATCATTAATAAGATAGTCAATATGCTTCTATAGAAACTTTGACTACCTCTAAGGCTAAGAATTTAGCTACTATTTCTTTAATTATAGTGCTATAAGACAGTGGGAACGAACAGTTGACGGACTTCGCTTTATGAGTAGCGCAATAGACTTATAGTTTAGTATTGGTTTGATTTATTCACTGTATATATCAACTCCATATCTCAGTTTAAACACTAAATCTATATACTCTTCATCATAAATAGACCCCAAAAGCTTGCTATTTTTGTCTGCCGATGCATTTAATTAATAACCCCAACCCCTAACAAATTCCCTACAAATCAAAGCACTTATAAACCTCATTAAGGGGTTTTGGGGTTTTTATTATTCATCCATTTAATGTGGAGGGCCATAAAAAATTATCCGATCGTATTCATCCCCAACAATATAGCCCTCTTTCAATTGTTCCTTAAATTCCTTTTAAGTTCACTTTCCTTCAAAATGTTTTTAAGTCATATAGTACACCCCTAATTTTGGTTCAATTTGGTTGCAGTTAACATTCAGGAGACTTCCAATTATCATGTTCTAGAATCTTTTCTCATCTCTTAGTACCGAGTAGTCACTTTTCCCTATAATTATACAGCTCTTATTCAAATGAAGGCTAAAAGCTCAGCCAATTAAGCACATAGCAATGTCTTGCCATTTCATATCCCGAAGTTAAGGAATACATACCTTTGTTAACTTCTTTAAAAGAATTGCAAGCAGAGTCTCTGGAGAGTGAGAAAGTTAAATCCAAGTTGTTTTTCGAGGCCTTGAATACCTTCGTTTTGACTTACGTGGCTCTCCTGAATAGCATAGAAGAATGTGTCGACCTCTTTTATTTGCTTGTTGAGTTTTTAAACTTACCAATCATCCTATAGAATTATTGACATGAGAACCTGTCCATTTTCTTAGGATTTTTAAGGATCTATTTAATTTTTATAGTATTCCCATTAATAAGGTCGTTGTCTGGCCTATTTTTAACACCCTTCTCAAGTTGAATTGTCGCTACCTGGTAAATTACTTAAATTATACTGCTTAGTCTGCCTATCCAGTTTATGTTTCTTTCCTTAAGCTCGACTGATAACTAAGCAATATGTAAAGAGAAATCACTCTAGTCTAAATAATCCCACTTCTTTATGAAAATATCATTTATGTGCTTAATTATTTGGTCAAGCTCATTATAGTTTCTAGATTGGCTTAGGGAATAGATTTGTACAAAATCACCTACTACGTTGATTGGAATTTCCCTAATCAACCTCAGACCTCGATCCTGCTTAATGACTTAAATAAAAGGCTTATTAAGGCATTAGAGAGTATTAGGGAGAAGCCGAACAACTTGTGGGTCAATTTCAATGAGCAAAACGTCCTTGCCATCAATGGGATGATTCCGACATTCTTGCTATCGAGTAGCACCAACTCATCCTAGAGCTTGGAAAAGTTATCAATTTCATTAATGAAAATATAATTAGCTAGACCCAGCGTTTATTCCGAATTTGGTCTTTAGGCTAGGAGAGTCATAGCATTTTGTAGAATGTCCTCACTTACTGATATAATCTCATTTAAATTGTATAGCAAAGATTAAACAAAAAGCCTGGTCTTAAACTGAAGATCCATCTTTATGCTAAGGAGGTTAAGCACACATACCGTCATAGAAGTTTGATGAGCATGTTGTCTTTAATCTCATTGAAAATTCTGATAAACTTTAGTTGTTCCTTTAACATATTTTCTCTAGAAATAAGTATCACTCTTATGGCTTAAGTAAAATATACTCCCTAAGGTAATTAGATGTGATTTCGGATTAGTATCTTGGCTCCAAAATTTGCTTATGGAGTAAACAAACTCGATGCGTTAATCATTTCTGATTACTGCAATAATTACTTTCTGTTTTGCCCCAAGATTACAGTAATTTCTAGTTGGGCACTATAAGAGTTACCAAATCCTTTTATAGACCTCACCTTATGAGACTTTGAATGGTTTTATTGAGATTTATTTAGAATAAACATAGAAATGAATCGAGGTAAATCCTTGGAATGCCTTAGTATTGCAAACTCTTCAAGCTCCAGCAGCTATTCAATATCGTAATTGATATTTTGAAGTATCATTTTCGCTTTATCAATAAGTTCAGGGTGTTCGGCACCTTCGAAGATTGCCTTACGCCCCTTTTTTTTGCTTAAGCAAGGAGTGCTTTTTCAATTAAGATGGCTCCCATTAAATGCTGGTGAATGAGGGTATGACTAGTTTGAGCCTCGGTTAGTAGCGACTTAAGATTTCTAGGATTTATTGGTTCTTATCCTCTAAGTTTTCCTGCGATTGTTGATGCGATTCTTTTTTAAACATTATATTTTGTGAAATGTATAAAGTTCCCGGCTAAATTCTAAATTTAAACTTTTAAGATTATTAATTGATCTTAATAGAAACTTAATAGCATCTTAAATTTAAATTATAGCATTCTGTTGCCAAATACTCTTTTAAATCCTAGTAAAATGTAATTTATACCAACTTTAAGTCCTATTTAACCTACAAGAAATCCTACGGGCTTTGTAAGACCAACGACTGTTAATTAAGATTTTAAAATTTAGGGTTCTTATAAAATAATCAGATTGAATGGTGTTCATAAGTTTGGAAAATAGCGGGCAAATCTTAATTGTTTTTCTTAAATTAAAAGGAGAAATATTTAAGAATTAATTAAGAAAATAAGACCTAAAAGTGTTCAGGAAGTTATGGAAATATAAAGAAGGGCTATAGCACAGGCAGCTTGAGATATAAGGCCACGTTGCTCTATCTATAACTTGTAGGAGATGGTACTAAAGCAGCAAATTCAAATTTATGAAAGTAGAATGGTATTTTCCCAATCCATTATATGATAATAAGGGAATTGGGGTTCATGACCTCAAATAAGTGGAAATGAGACTTGCTAAGAAAGTTTAAAGGAAACTTTTATTACATGAGTTTAAATATAGTATACAACTGACTATTGTAAGGAAATAAACTTCAAAGAAAATATAATTAAATTTATATTTATATAAATACTGTGTTTTCAAATAATTTTCCCTCCTTTTTAGCATTCTTAATTGAATTTGAATTCATAAACTTTCTTATGCTTAAAAAATCTTGCCTTATTATTTTTAAACCATTAAATTCTTAATTTCTCATTTGCTATTTAAATTACTATTAAGTTGCAGTTTTAGTAGGAGTTTTATAGTCTAAAATTAAACAGCAACCCAAGGTTTTTTTAATAATTATCAAATAATCAAGTATAAATATTAACACCTTTATAGACCAGTTATTTATCTTTTAAATAACTTCTTGCCTGAGTCCTCTTTGACCCTAAGTTTTATAGCACATTTCAAATGTTGGAAAATTCTTAATTCATTTCAATTATTTTTAACAAGGAGTTTGTGTGTTGTGTCCCTTTTCTCAAGCAGGCAACTTTTTGTCATTTAAGTCTATATAATCTTAGAGTTTAGTGAGTTCGTTTAATATTGATCATAGAAGCAACATTTTGATTAAAATAATTTTATTGATCCTTATCAATGATTGAATTTGATTTAATATTAACTTTACAAAATCAAGTTTTGTTTAAATTTTATATATTATTATAATTGTTGTTTGATAATATTTTCAATCTTCTTTTTTCTCAATGATTACATATCTAAAAAATAATCTAATAAACCTTCTCAATATTAGCTCAATGAGTAATTCTATTTACTTTATAAACTGTAAATTGAAATCTTATAAATTTATATTTTAGAGTTCCTTAAAATTATGGAATGTTTTATTATAAAAAACAATATTCGTTTTCGTTATATGCCCCCCCCCCAATATAATACAGTATTTTCAATAGTTAACTATTTTTAAGCGAGAAATAATTCAATCATTAAAATATTAAAAATTAGGTTCTTTGGCGTGACCTATTTTATCATTCAAAAGAATTCGTTAGATTAAATGGAAATCTATTCAACAGGTTGGGGTATGTTAATGCATTATTTTGCAATAAAATAATTTAAAAAATTATCATTATTTAACTTTTTTGGTAATTATTATAATTTAATTACTATCTATATATAAATAATATATTAATTATCAATCTAAATCCTGATTAACCCCACTAATTTGTATTATAGGCTTGAATCAATTCAAACATCATTATAAGAATCCTTAAATTATACCTGTTAATCAGCACTTAGTTTTCTATTCAATAGAATTAGGTTTGATTTAGTCTAAATTTTCAGTCGGATTGATGAAAATTCAACTTTTATCTATGTAATCTATCAGATTAAGGAAGTTTATAGTTTATTGATGCATATTCTCAATGAAATTGATAAATTAACGATAAATAAATTGCTATATATTTAATTAAATATTGGATGAAGATTTATAAGAGAAGCAATAATATCTCAGATTGAACTACTTCGACATTCACAAATGATATAAATAAAACAAACATATCTATAATTTTAAATTTATATAGGTTGAAGTAAGTTTAGGCAGTGTTAAGCAAAAAAGTGACATCTTAGAAGGATTCATGAGCAAGTTGAAGGTGAACTTTAGTCTTTTAATGGAGTCAGATATGAGGGAAAACGGAGAAATAATAAAGCTGTTTTTATTAAGCTATCTTTGTTAATGCCAATAAGTATACTATAAATTGTCAAATTCATAAATAATAAATTATACAAGATATAAATTGTGATTTCTTAACGAGTTATTCTAAATTTATTCATTATTATTTAGCTAATAATATCAATAAGTTTCATATTCCCAATACTGCTTAACTCAGTGACAAGTTTTCAAAATGAAATGTGGGTATAGAAGCTTGTATTTAATTGTTGTAATGTAATTCATTGTCGAAATTACCCCCATAAAGTAGAAAAGATTTAATATAATGTCACAAATTTTGACATAAAACATCAAATCCTAAATGAATTATTTCAATTTGAGTTACAGGCTTATGTAGCTTTGATTAGGAATATGCTAGTTCAAATTAGAATTTAAGAAATAGATAAAGCCGAGTTAACTTATGTATCACAGTAATCTAGTAAAGTCCTTGCTTAATAATTTTATCAATAAATTATTTATATAATTATATATTATTGGATTATAGCATAAATATATAGAGATTATTAATTCAAGCATATTATCAATGGTATCAAGTTAAAAAGATTGTCAGAACCCCATTTTAACGTCAAGAAATTATGCCAAAAAGTGTTTTAAAATAATAAAATAGTAACCCTTTCCCATAATATATATTATGTGAGAATTCCCTACAATAACTTATTCTTATTATTTCTATTCGTAAATGATATGATGAGAATTTATAGTCTCAATATAATGAAGTTGACAAACCGTGATGATGTGGGGGGGGGGGCAATTTTTAAAATAAATATTGAGCCTTATAAGTATACAAACATAATTAACCACATAGTAAAGTTGTTTTGTTTAGCATTATTAATAAAGTTTCTGATCGCACGATTGAAGAATATATATATGCAATTTCTTTGGATAATTTTACTTTTCTGATTCAAGTTATCAGCTTGCTTAAAATATTCTTATGAGTAAATAGACTAACGATTAAGCGGAAATTCATTAAAAAATTTATACTTTTAATTTACATAAAAGAATTTAAAAAATAGGATGAAAGAAAATATGAAATAAATACGAGAATATTTCCAATAACTATTGAAAATGAAAGAAATATATTGAAAAAAGATGCTATTTTGTAATTTGCTTAAGAGAATTGAAGATAATTGAGGCAATAAATATTCCTCGAAAATCATCATCTCATTTGTTCATTGATTGCTCTTCTCTGAAACGTAGATACCATCGAGGAACTTTCTGTTATCCTTGTCTCCGATTTTGCAGACTTGGGAGATTTGGGCGCAGCCAAGGGAGTCGTGTTAGTTGTCAATTCCTTCGAAGATGAGCTCGTCCTTGAAGTTTGGGTTCATTTTGAGTATGCAGCTTGGGAGCAACTCGACTTTCTTGGCTTGCTTTCCACTGAGGAAGTTCTTTACCTCAGCGAACCTGCCATCCTTGGGAATCACGACGTTGATGGAAAAATTAGCATGTACTAGTCTCATCTTATATCTGTAAACC
This sequence comes from Oxytricha trifallax, assembly GCA_000711775.1. Classification (NCBI taxonomy): domain Eukaryota; phylum Ciliophora; class Spirotrichea; order Sporadotrichida; family Oxytrichidae; genus Oxytricha; species Oxytricha trifallax. Next base: position 6,590 of record ARYC01020335.1, read on the forward strand.
TACACCCATCATTATCAGGAAAAGCTTAATATTGTCAGTAAAGCTCAATTCGCTAACCGAAAATCTCTAAGCCAACCCCGCTTCAACTAAGTGGAATTCTTGATATGCAGAAGTGGAATTCATTGCAGTGGTGGTCACTAGTGCAGTCGTTGTGTGATTGGCATCTTTCAGCTTGAGCAGGTAGGTGAACTGGGTCTCCGTTGATGCAGAAACTGAATTCGTTGCAGTGGGTGTTCTCATCACAGACTCCAGTTGGGTTCTTTTTACCGCAGGCCTTCATAGAGGTGACTGGTTGCTTGTAGGCATCTGGTTGGGGATCAGCGTTGATGCAGTACTTGAACTCATAGCACTTTAAGCCAGTTGGGCAAGCAGTTTCATTGCACTTTAGAATTTTACCAGCACCAACGGTTTGCTCGTTTGTGACCTCCGAAGGGATGCTTGATGCTGATATCAACAGTGGCAAAGCCGACTACTGCGAGTGAGATAATAATCTTCTCCATTTATTAAGGGGTTCTAATCAATAATTAATTATAATACTATGAGAGCTGTAATTTAGAGATTCAAACAATATATTAAATAGTTTAATTAATTACTTTTCATCCTATTTTTTAAATTCTTTTATTATTTTAATGTTACATTCAATAATTTTATGAATAAGAATCAATGTATATCATAATAACCCTAAAATTAAATTTAATTATGATCTTATAGCATCTTAATTAATTAAATTAATTTAGTGTCGTGTAGTGGACTGTAATACTTTTACTCTGTATTCTATTTCCATTTAATTGACTATATACCTTTGAATTATTTTTTATCCTTCTTTCTAAAAATGTTTAAGAGTTTACCTTAAAATATTATTGCTTTCTATTTTATTAAACAAACTCATTTTAATCAGAAAAATAAACAATGATACTAATATTATTTGTTTTTAAAAGATATTTGGTGATGTCAGAAGTATAGATTTTTATTCACTAAACTATAAATGCAAAAAATTAAGTAGTTTGTTCATATTTGTCCTGGTAATTATTTATGAGAGCGAGGTATAATATTTATAAGTTTGATAATTCAACAAATATATGCATGTTTTCTTATTTTGTCATTAATTACTTAGAAAGTGCGCTAATTAGCTAAAAATGTTAATTTTATTTTTAGAGTTAAAGGCATCACGCACTCTATTAATTAATTACAAAAGATTTTTCAAAATACTTAAGTTTTGCATTTTCAAAGAGTTTGAATATTAAGTCAATCGATAATTACTCATTTTTAAATTAAGATCTATTCCAATTTTTATATTATTGTCTTTTATAATATTAGATCTATTTTTAGTTACAATTTTATTAAATATAAAAGAGGAATCTTAAAAATTTAGGTTGATTTAAAATATTAAATAGCAATAAAGAGCATTAATTTGATAATTATATGTAAAGATGAATGGAATGAAAGTATTGTATTTACCTTCTTCAGGATAGTATTGAGAGTGTAACTAGGCACTTTGAAAGGTTTTATGTTTTACTGTCTATTATCAAAGAATTGAATTTGGCAATAATTGTTACCAAAATTTAGAGTTTTTAGTAGTCTAGATGCATAGCCTTCCTTAATTCCAATATTATAAGATTCGCTTTTATTTATTTAGTTTTCAATTTTTCTGAATTTGGCTTTTTCCTTATCTTCCATTTAATGACGTTTACTTTTAATATCATATCTTCTATCTATATATTTATATCTATCTGACTATATTAAGTACAAGTATTATTTTTATACATCAGGAAATAATAATAATAATATCTTCTATAAGCATCTAGAAGAGTGATATCCATATCTTTATCCTTGATGTCTAAGATATCAAAAGGCCTTGATAAAGAACACTAAGTGCTCTTGGCTTTGTTCTCTCTTAAAAATCATCTTGTAATTATTTTTCTGGGAATATTTATTAACAGAGTAATCATGATTGGTCTTACCCAAATTAATCTGTTACTTTTAAGTCCATTTATAAATACAAACTTACCTTTTGTTAGGGCTTTTCATCTACAGTTATTTAAGAAGCATTATATAAAGCATATATAAATATAGAGATTTGTCGATCTTATTGAAAGTCATTATCAGATCATAAAGATTAATAAATGTTATTTTAAATATATCAAATAATATTTCAGGTGTTTAACTATTTTACACAGTTATAATTAATTAATTTTCTGGGGGAAAGTTTCCTGTAAAAATTAAAAAATTTTATATGTAATTTTTATTTATTATTAATAAATTTTTTTAATTCACATTTTTAAGCATTTATTTTTTAAATAAAATTTTAAATATTTTTCAAGAGCTAAATAGATAAATTCAAATTATATTCTAATATTATAATTTGAGAATTATTAAATAAGAATTTAAGTGAAAACCATGTCACACATGACGGCCTTGGCAGCAGTCATGAGGGGAGCTTAGCACTTTAGCATCCCTAATTTTATATATACTTATATTCTGAAAGTGAGGGAGTAGACATCTGGGACCTTGAATATGAAGTTTATGATGACTTCAATGAGTTCAAATAAGATCCAGATGACTCTGACACCCAAAAAGCCTTAGAGGATCCACCCCTCGAACCAGACCTATTTAGTACTAAATACGTCACGACTAAAAATCAAGAACAGAAATCTGACCAGAATTCTGAGATGTTAAGACCAGAATTCTTAGGTCAGACACATACCGACACTGAGGTGGACATATGGGACAAAATGCTAATAACAGCAACACACCTGATAAAACCCTACAACCTACTCTGGCAGGACACAAAAATTTCAATTAGCAGAGGAGTACCTTAAGGGGGAAAAACATCACCACTCTTTTTTGTCCTACTACTAGACAACGCTATCAGATCGTTTGAGGTTAGATACAACTATAAGATAAGGAAGAAAATAAAAGTTTATTCAGATGATATAGCCTTCAAATTTGACCCAGGAGACAATGTAGACGATTAGATACCACTTTAAGGACTACGGATTAGTAATAAATGACGATAAATGCGTTGATATCAGTGCAGAAAAGTTTGACTTCTCTAATCTTTCCCAATACAAGAAGAAATTTAGATACTTGGGACTTAACATTAGCTAAAACCCAATCAAAATCTTCGAAGAAGTAATATAAGATGTTCACAGCGAATAGAAAACATCTTACCTAAACAGATTTAAAGGAGATGACTATCTATACTAAAGAATTTACTTACAATACATCTTTTCAAGGGTCCAAACTAAACTTTCCCCTATCTTAGCATGAGAAAAATCAACCCATATACAGGAAATAATAGACTTATACAAAAAAGGCGCAGCAGTTTTATCTTAAGAGGAGATTCCTTTTTAAGAGTCTTTTATCCAAACAGGCTCAAACTATTTGATAACTCACCTTTCCTTACAGACCTCCTCATAATCTCATCAATATAATAGAAACATGAGATGCAGATCTCAAATGTCAAATTTATCTAAGATGATTGGATCAAGAAATATGGAATTCTATGGTAGACATTATCCCACTTTTCAAATGCCCAATACAGACCCTTCATTCGAAACAAAAATTAACTGTATTATAGAGCGAAAATGATGGCAAAATACCTCCCAAACTCGTTAGCAGTAATGATCCAAAACCAACCTAAGGCTTTCGGCAAACCAATTAAATGTAAATGCTCATAAGAATTTGGAGCAAATTGGAAACACTTGCCACATATTAACGTTGATTTAACTTAGCTCAGATTTGACTTATCAAAATTGGCAACAAGAATAATTGCTTTTGTAATAGAAAGAAGCAGATTTGACTGTAATCCAGATGTAACAACATAAATTGAGAAGGATTTTAAAGAGACCAGAATCAACCTAAAAAGAACCCAAAAACTCATGAGACAGAAAATTTGGGACTTAATCGTAAGGACTTGACCCTTATATATTAAACATATTTTAGATCGGGGGTCCTCAGAGACCTCAATGTGATCATATTATTATTATTATTATAATTTGAGAAATAGGACGATATTTTTATTCTTATTCTTACTAAAATTTAGAGAAACTAATGAAAATAAGTTGATGAATTAATGAAAACATTTATCAACATATAGAAGATCTTGTTTGTAATACTTCATGATGGTAGATTAAATTGCTTGAATAAAAAATATGAAAAAAATCATTAAAGGTGTTTATAGTTGTCAAACAAATAATTTCATAAAGAAAAAATTAATGTAAAAAAATATAAAATTTTCATGGCAGGTAACTTCCCTAAAAATATTTTTTTTATCATAAACCTTGGCAGGAAACTTACTTCCTCCCCCAACTTTCTGTTAATTACAATGATAATTTAATCATGCAATATAATTTAAGTAATCAAAACCCTAAAACCCCTTAGTGAGATTTATAAGTGCTTTGATTTGTAGGGTATAATTGGAGTCATATTGGAGATAGTAGAGAAATTAGGCCAATTCGCAAAATGAGAAATAGAAATTAGCGAAATTTAGGGTCTATTAATGATGAAAAATATTTAGAATTACTGTTGCAGCTTAAGTATGGTACGAGTATATATATAGACTAAGTCATAACAATGCTAAATTATTCAGCTTTAGCAAAGCTCTTGCATAAGAGTGCCTCAATCTCTCCTTAGACTATAGCCAATATTTATAGAAGAAATGGTATAACTTTCAAGACTGTCAACAGAGTGAAGAGAGTGATTGACTTTACAATGCCATTTTATAGTAATAATTTAAACTATATATAAATGATTAAATGCAGAGAGCTATTACTAATAACATCAAGTTCATACACGCTGATGAAGCAGTGTTCATCTTCAACACCTTTATTAATAAGTCATGGTACAAGAAGTATGATAATATAGAAGTTTATGATTAAAAAGTGAAGGTTTTAACTCATGCATTTTAGCTGGCATTAGTGAAGATTCAGGTTTAGAAAGTTATGTTATTCACCCTCGCTCTATTAAGCGAGAACAGTATATAGAGTTCCTACAAAAGCTGAGAGATAAATACAACGATTATGGGATCATCCTGTTTGTTGATAACCTTTCAGTTCATAAGACTAAGGAGTCTAAGAAAGCTTATGAAGAGTTAAACATAACTTCTGTATATAACGTTCCTTACTGCCCTTAATTTAATGGAATTGAATTCTTTTGTAGTTAAATCAAGAACCTCTTCAAGAAACTGCTGCTGTATCACCTAATGCCTGATTTGCCTATAGATACAGTAGACTTGATTCAGAGTAGCTGCAAGAGAGTAAGCATAGATAAGACAACAGTTTGTGTGAGAAAAGGAAGAATGAATGAATGCTTATAAATAAGTTTTAGATTTAGATGAATGAATAAGTTCACATATTTAACTAACCCAGAAAGGGATTTTGCTTCTCTTTATTCTCCTCTTCTTATGACTTACTTGGGCCCATATTTCTTCTTTTACTGCTATTTCCTGTATCAATTTTCATATCTTTTGGCTTTTACATATCTTTCTAAAGTCTCTTACTGACTTCATGAATAGTCTATGACTCTCTCTCTCTGTGAGCCTTTGCATGTTCTTTCATTAGGAATATACAAGTCCCAGGTTTCCCTACAAAGTTATTCCATACAATGTATGAATTAAAGCTTACTATAGAGGAAGGGATGTTTCTTAAGCTCCGCGAGCCAGTTCACGCTTATTAGTATGCCTTGCTTTTTTTTAATCTTCAGGAGAAATAGAGTAGCGTTTTTTGTGAGCTTCTTCAATGATCTCTCTGAGATAACTCTCTCTTAAAGTGCCAAGAACACAAAAGAAGAAGCTCCTTTCTGGAAGCTTGTTAGAGAGTTGTTTCTTGGGAGGAAGATAAACTACTAGCTGTTCATCATTCATCGCATCATCGTAGAGATTAGTGACTGAAATCTCTGGGTAGTTTTGTATATCAATCAACTTTATTTCATTGTTTTTGAAGGCTTTTTTCTCATCGGAGAGTGTAGCTTTTAAGAATGAAATTTTGGTACCTTCAATCAATGCAAGGAATAAACCCTTTTTAGTTTATGATTAATTATATGTTGCTTGCTTGCCATGTTGAGTGAGGTAATGATAAAGATCTTCCTTGCTTATAAATCTTGAGATCATTTCTTAAGCTTCAACTCTCTTCATTGTAGTACTCATAGATTCCATACTTTTTCCTTCTCTTGTTATTGAATTTCAAATTATAATATATAGAGTTCTTGATTCTACTGTTTAAAATCTTAGTAATAAATTTGATCATCTTTTAGGAGGTCAACCTGGTAAGGATACGTGGAGAAAGCTGGCAGAAGCAGTAACAAACTTCAGAGATGGAGCTCCATCTTTATCAATTTAGTTCCATTAAATTAGTAATAAATTTGTTTAAATTTAATTAGTACTGGTACTAATTCCGTTTAATTTTAATTGGTACCAATTTAATAGTACCAAAACTTAATTAGTACCTAGTTTTAAACTAATGAGGTTTTAATGGAAAAGTTCCAAAATGGTTCAAAACCTAATTGGTACCAGTACCAACCTGAATTTTTTCTAAGTTGGTACCAAAATTAAAAATATTAAGCATGAAATTAGAAAATTTATAGTTATAAACTAAGTATAAATATGAACTCTTACACTTCAAAATCAATCATTATTGATGCTGTACCAACTGCTATACAGAGTAACTATAACTTGAGAAGTTTCAAAGCTTTATAATAGAAATTTAATTTGAATTTAAACATGGCGACTAACTTAAATCGTAAAGCAGTTTCTCTTGGAGCAGGATAATCATAGCTCAATTTTGGATCCTCTAAAAAACCAGAAGTAATCTATATTGAAAGGGAGGTTGAGCTAAGAGCTCTAGTGTTGAAGCAGTGGTCTTCAAAATAGAAGTATAAAACTAGAAGGTGAGAGCAGAGAAAGTACAATAAACATAAATTGAATATGTCCAGGAGCTAAAAGAACAGCTCCCAATTGGAAAGATTAAAACTTTTTAATATGAAGACTGCTAGAATTGCTTCTCAACTGAATAGAATTTGAAGAGATACCTGAAAGAAGTACACTCTGGCAAACCCAAGATATATTTCAAGCATGAAAAAGTGGACGGAAGCTAAATATGCACTACTTGTATGAAGTCTTATACACACTCTGCAAAAGTTAAGAAGCATATGCAAAATCATCATCTCAGTGAGTTCTTGATTTAAGATAAAGAGACTTAAAAACTTGTACCAGCTAAGAGAAAATCAAATACTCTGGATTCTTAATGAGAGTTACAGGAGAAGCTCAAGAGACAGAAAAGATAAGAATCGATGAACTAACCTGCAGGCAATACAGTTTTAGCATGCTTCCATGCAAAAGCTATGAACATACCAGCATTGAAAGCAATTGATCTAAGTTGTATTGATAATTACTTGCATATAAATGTGCCTTACAAAGCAAATCTTATTGTAGTTGATGAGTATGCATACAAGGTGTACCCTTTCAGCTATCTCCTTAAGAATAAGCAGTACTAAATGACTTTGCTAACGAATATATGATTCTTAGAGAGGCACAGAGAAGAGATTGCAAGAATTTGCTTAAGCTAGATGGTGTTATTCTAAGCTGTGGTTTTATCGCACTGAGACTTAAGAAATATGGAATGACTCTGAGAGATTATTTAGAACATAAAAGATACCCAGATAATTTGAATGATATTCTATCAGATATGATAATGGGTGTCAATAAGTTGCATGAAATTGGATATGTTCATAGAGATTTGAAACCTGAAAATGTAATGCTGAACCTCTGCCCTTTAGAAGTCGTAGTTATCGATTTCAATAGAGCCTTAAAATAAGAGATAGTAACCTCAGCAAAGGTTCTTAGCACTCCTGGTTACTTACAAATTAGAGAGAAGTGGACGAACGGATCAGTTTTGAGGTATGTTTGGGCAGTTGCTGCTATAATTTTAGAGAGCGACATGGAATGCATGTCTTACTATGATACCAAATAAGAAAAATAATCAATAAGTTTAGGCAGTAGGCTTATAAAGCAGAGTGATGCCTGCGAAGAGATTAAATAGATTGTTGACATGATAATTGTAAAAGTACCTTCATATCCTTGATAATCCTTAAACGACTTACTTGAACCACTACAGAGAGCAAGATTCAAGAGATATTACAAAGATAAGCATTTAAAATTTGTTTGAATTAAGTAAACTAATATACATTAATTAAATATTAAATTCACATTTAACCTTCATTTTCTCAACAAACCCCAATAAGACCCAAACTATACCTTACAAATTAAAGCACTTATAAACATCACTAAGGGGTTTTGGAGTTTTAAATGTAGAGATTCATTTTATAGTAAAACGGTTTCCTCTGAAATTTAAAGAAATTAATCTCAATAAAATTAGGATTATCTAAAATGAATAAAGTTAGAGGAAAAAAACTAAAGAAATTCATTTAAATAATAAAAATTTCTCTAAACAACTCATAGTAAAAAAGAGATTATTTTATAGTTAAAACATTATGAAAATTTTATAACATCTTCTGTTAATTAATATCAAATTGTAGATACTTTTGTAGAATAATCAAAAGAGAGAATTAGGACCTTTCATAACTTATAAATTTTAGTTTGAAATGAATATATTTTAACCGGAAATTGTTAAGAAATGATCCCTAATAGTAATCAAAAAGGTAAATAAGGAGGTGTGCATATGTTTATTTATTATAAATTTAAAAAGAAAATTGTAATTAAATAGCATTAATTTCGCAAGATTCAACCCTTGAAAAGGTTATATATCAAGTTTAATTTTATAAATATTGTAAGTAATCAGCTAATAAGAATAATAATATAGATTTAAAAAATGATTTGAAAATTAGAACTGGGGTGTATGGATTTGCTGAGTTATATTTATATTGTAAATCAATATTTTGGGTACTTCACACCTTAAATCGAAAATCTTAAGAGGTTAAAGAATAGTGCTCTTTAAAATGAGATAGATGATGAACTATTTGATTAGAAACTAAATACATTTTCATTTTGAAAGAATTCGTAATTAGACTTATAAAATTTGAAGCAATTAATAGTTGAAAAATTAACTATGTATATTAAGAATCTTATTAAACTATTAAGTGATATGAATCAATCGAATAAAATTTTCAAAAGATAAATCAACTTTTTATAAATCTTTAAATACTTTATAAGTCCAATACAAAACTCTTGACATCTCGCATTATGAAATACATGACTTGACATTATACAAATTTATAGAAAAGTATCAAATATATATACCTCTAAATTTTATTGATATAATATTTTCATCAATAAATTTAAATAAAAAAACATACTTATTCTGTGGAGATTTTATTAAAAATATCCATAAAATGTATAATTTTAAAGAGCATTAAATTATTATAAAAATTATATTTAAATATATATTTCTCTCAGAGATAAACTATAAACCTTGATTTTATGACTAATCTTAACACAATAACTCACCACCATCTATGCTTACAAACTGGTTTAAGACATAAATCCTAATTCTGAATTGAATAGGTTTGAATTATTCTACTGGATTGATTTCGTATCTGCAGATTTAGTTTCATTGCTAAGAACTAACTAACAACAATAATTCTTAGACAACTTAACTATCCCTTATTTGACTAAGGTACTTGGAATCTTATGAAATCATTATGTGATATGAATCATTTGACTAAAATTTACAAAAGATAAATCCACTGTTGAGAAATTTTTACTTCACCCAGGGACCAACCCTTATTTTATTGACTCTTACAACAACACTATTCTTATAAATCATAATTATCAAGTATTTCTTATTTTATTAGCCCTTCTTTTTGTTATTGCTATAAATAACAATATTTTTGCAAATTTAGCCTTCATAATCTTTGACAGCATGTTTTATTTCATTAAGATTGCTATACATTAAATATAAATCTTTTCTTTATGAATTTTTATCTTCAATATTCTGTCACTATTTTACTGGATTATATTCAAGCTAATAAAATCCTCTTGAAAATTACCCTTTATAGCTTTATTTTAAGTTTTATTCAAAGTTGTATAATTCAACCTTACTTTCTGAACTTCTCAATTTTTAATAATGTTTATTATGTTCCATGCCATCAATCGAGGAAGTTAAATAAATATACCAAATAATTATTAATATATCATTAATTAATTCTTATATGTAAAATTTTATTCAAATATAATCTACAACTTAATTATAATCTTGTAAATATATTTTTAAATGGACAAAAGTTTTATAATAATATGAAACTCATTAACAAATAAAAATTAATGCAAGTTTTTTTTTAATTTACTGAAGTTTAAAGTCAATAATTCCATTTAAACTTAATTTATTTATACGAAGATTTTAATATTTATTAATTTTACAAAACAAACAATAGACAGTGATGAATTCAGAATTTTATCGCATGCATTTAATTAAATTAATTATTTTATATACTGCTGTCAAAATACTGATTTGTATCTTCATTCAATGACAATTGAATTTTAATAATTTAATACATAAAATAAAATAAAATATTAATAATAATTAATAAACGAAAGAATGCAGTGCTCAAACTTAATATAATCGTATTTGCCAATTTATTATGTATTATTAAAAGTATAATATATAATTATTGACATTACTTGGTATTTATAAATAATATGTCTTACGATTCTTTTCTATTTATCACTATTAAGGGAACAAGAGACTTTAAAAGTGGGTCAGATCAAGATGATGAAGATGCTGAAGTATTATGAATTTTGGTGAGATACTTATATTTGTAAGTATGCGAAAACTGTGAGTTGATCAAATACTTGCCTCATTTGTGAAAGAAACCCAATACTATAGACAAATAGTATTTATTTATGGCTTTCAATACAATTGGACCAGATTATCTAACCCACATTACCATAAAATCAAGAGGAAACTGGAATATCATGGATTATTAAGGGAAGAAGAATTATTTTATGATCATATCTCATGACTGGTTCTCCTAGTTGACCATCCATCTCTTTACCTCAAGCATTTTACCCTACATTTAACTTATTAATATTTATTAAATCACAGGGAGATAATTGAATTTATTTCTTTAGTACCAATAGTTAATTTTATATTAGTTAAATTGAAGAG